>VZRF01005754.1:1249243-1437305 GCA_013396875.1 Vireo altiloquus
TTTCTTAAAGACCCGCTACTGGCATCCAGAATATACAACAAATAAATGAAAACACGCAAACAAATCAAAATAGAAGACATTTCCAGACTAAGGCAAACGGTCTTACCTCGGGAAGAAAAATGTGCTCTAAACAGGTGCTTCTCCCCTGCCTAACTCCCATCAGGCTCCAGCCAGCCCATTAGCAGTTAATTTAGAAGTTCACAAGTGTTAAAAGGATAAGTAGCAGAGGATTCTACATATTTTGACGTGGCAAAACCCTACCTTTGATATGGTTCACTTCATGCAGAAGAGGTGAAATGTTTTCATCAAGCTAAGTTTAAGAAAAACCTCTCCAACTCAGAAATCTTTATTTTTCTTGTGCAAGCTTTTAGAATTTTGATGCCACTAACCGTTTACATTGTCCCCCTCATATGATTAGAAGATTGTGAACATTTCCATATTTGACCTTCATTTGCCTTTAGTTGTCTGAAACACGCAATTTCTAGACATACAACTTAGTACAATTGCTTTCTTACCAAGCTTCCTTTTTTTTCTTTTTTATTTTTTTCCACAAATATCTATAGCTCCAGTGCTGGTTTTGGAGAGTGGAGTGAAGAAAACATTTGCTTTTGCTTCAGGTTGAAACTTACCTTCTGTAAAGATTCCAGATGCTGGAAGTTAGAGACAAAAAAGCTAATAAAAACATTAATTTCTGTCTTGATTACCTTTGCTTGGATAACTTCAATAAAAAGAGTAATTTTGCTTGGAAAGTTATTCTACCTGCTTTGGTTCCCAGGGTATTGCCAGGAATTTGAACTGAAAAGATGTGAGTGGGAAAGATATGCTTTATAAAACAAGGCATGATAGTGAGGAAAATATAAAGCTGAATTACAATTACAAGTGGTTTTGGCAGCTGATGCTAATAAAGCCTTTCTCAAAACTTCTCTTGCCTTGATCTGGCTGTGCAGGCAGGACAAATGAAGGAAGCACAAAGAGGCTTTGGCCTTTGACTTCCACCGAGGAGGTGTTGGATTGTGCTGCAGAAGGCTTCAGGCTAGGCTGTGTCCCATGGCTTCTCCACAGGATAGGCTGGGAGGAAAAAAAGTGATTCAGCAGGACCAATTTTAAATGTGGTTTGCACTGTCATTTCCAAGCAAATCACTCACCTCTCTTGAGCTCCTATTCAGGCTGCGAATATATTTTGTACCTAAGACAAGAACATCTAGCAGCCTATTTTCTGGCCTCTCCCTAGCTCTCAGAGTGAAATGGTAGGGTGACAGCCCCCAGCACATCCTCCCCAGCATCCTGGGGGCATCTCCGAGGTGGAAGGAGAGACCTAACTGCATGCAGTTCACCGAGCAACAGCCAGATTTCCTGTGGGTTATTGCATCCTCTGCCTGCTCCCTTCTATCCATAACATGAACTCTGGTTTAGTAGCTGCATAAGCCCAGACCCAAATGTTTTAGATCCCCCATATGGAAATGACTAATAACGTGCTCACTTTTTACTTTTGCACTCAC
Organism: Vireo altiloquus; assembly: GCA_013396875.1. Taxonomy (NCBI): domain Eukaryota; kingdom Metazoa; phylum Chordata; class Aves; order Passeriformes; family Vireonidae; genus Vireo; species Vireo altiloquus. The sequence continues at coordinate 1,250,743 of VZRF01005754.1, forward strand.
ACAACCATTTTTCACCAGAAGCTCTCAAAATTCAGTGTGTCCCCCTATACGTATTCCATAGAAACAGCCCTGTTCTTATTACCCCAGAAAATGCATATATGTGTTTCTTATGTAGTAGAGAATAGTTTCAGCTAAGCAGTTCAGTCTAAATACACTGATTAAACAAGTCAAGATATGGGAACAGAAAAGAAAGCTGAAACCTCTTCCCCAAGACCAATGATGATAAAAAACCAGTTCCACTCCATCCACCACCCTTTGCTGGCTCACACTCTCTTGCACTGCTTTAATTGCTCCTGATAATTTCAATGAAGAAACATTGAACTGGAAAATGATGATTCTTTCGGGCCCTTCCCATTAATCTTAGCAGACCTAATGGCCTCTTGAAGTAGTTTTTTTTTGCTTCTCTGACTAGAAGGATGAGTGCTGGAGAGTTGGTCCCGCACACTGTTCTACACCTGGGGTGCTAACACATGAATACTTCAGTAGTGGGATAACACCAATTCCTGCAGAGAGAATGTGGGCAGGGATCCCATAAGTTATGCTTGAAGAAGAGCTGACAAGGGATGCCAAGTTTTGTCCGTGTGTAAATTTACAGTTGGTGGCATTTCCACTGTAAGTGCCATTGTCAAGATTTTAGGATTGGATCGCAGAAAAAAAAAAAAAAAGCATTTGACTGAAACTTGCCATTCAACTTCTCATCATCAGAGTAAAATACCATACTGTACCAAGAATGAAAAGAGAGAGAGAGAGAGAGAAAACAACAACATTTAGCAGGTTTTAAAATTATGCAGATATTTTTAATGGCTTTGGAGTATTCAGACACTCACTCATATGTCAGAAAACAGATTTGATTTATAGGAATGACATTTGGCAGAGCAATTAATCCATACTATGTTCTAATCATGTTTGGTATAGGGAGAGGAAAAAAAAAGTCAAACTTAGGTTTAAAGCTGATTGTGCCAGGAATTATTTTCAAAGAAGGCTCATAAGGGTTTTCAGTAAGCTCAAGGACAAAATCTGGTCTTTTATTCCTTCCCTGCTCCATCACCCAACACAAGAACGAAGACTACATCCCACTTGCTAGCTGAAACTCAGCAACTAAATCTTCTTGCCTCCACTGGAGATGAGACAGGAGTACAGACCTCTTTGGTTTCTAGATACAGGCTCTCCTTCCCACATTATTGCCCAGCCCTAATAAGAATGTCTAACAGAAATCTTGAGAGGGAAAATACGGGTGGTTCATCAAAAAACATTGAGGTTTCATCCAGCAGAACAGAAATTTTCCTTTGCATGAGTGTTCTCTGGTCTGCTTTGTCTTCCCCAGAATGAGACTTTAATTGATCTCCATAAAGTCAACTTCAGAAACGTTATTTGAGGCAGGAATTTCCAGCTCCCCACCTGGCACTGCTTAGATCTCCACTGCCAGAGCATTTACACTTGGCTAGGGGGGCTCTTGTGCCACAGACAGCAGAGCTGCTGCTCAGGCACCTGCAGCAACTGCAGCACAGCGAGGCCGAGGGCAGAGTGGCTCTTTCCCATCGGAGTCCCTGGGACCCTGTGTCCCCAGAAAGGGTGTTCTGCTGGGACCCAACCAGCACACCTGGGAGGGCACAGCTCACTGCCCAGCAGCTGTCCTCGCTCCTTGAGGAACACCTGTGGCTGCTGACACCTTGTTCTGTGCTGGGCTTGTGTAACCATGAGCCTGGGTTTCTTTTACTCCTGTTTGAATCCCTGATGTTGAATTCTGCAGAGAGGAAAACCACCCTGTGCTTCACATCCAGTGTGTGACAGACCATTAAGAAAAACATCTCTGACAAATCCATTATGGAATACAAGAGCAACCACTACATGGTAGTTTCCACTCATGGACTTTACAGAAGCTGTGAGTTATCTCACACAGTAACTGCACCATGTCTAACATGGCACTCTTGCCAGCTGGGAGAAATCTTTATCTTAAAGGCTATTTTGTCTCAAATCTATCAGATTTAAATCTAACAGCTGTTCCACAACATACCAGTGGTTTATCTGTGCTTGAGCTTGTATCCTGCACTGCTCTCCACTGGTGGTTGGAAATTTACCAACAAACAAACAAACAAAAAAATGTAACACTTAATTTGATTTTTCTGTTGCTGTTTCTTTTAATTATAATTTTTAAAACCAGACCTCCTCCCTTTACTAACTCTACTAACTCTCCTACACACCCTGTCTCTAGAAACTCCTGCTTAATTTATTCACTTATGAAAATATATTCCTCTATACTTCTTCCAGGCTAGCTTTAAAAATCTGAGGTTACACTTTTAAGACAAATAAATAATTGTTTTAGCATAATGGTTTTAACACCTGCTATGAAGATTACAAAACCATTCACATTCTGCCTATAACTCAGTTTTCTGACACCCATAACTCAGAAAATATTTGCCTCTGGGTTTAATAGCTTCCATATTCTTTTCTGTATGAAGACGTATGGTTAAATATTATTACTACTGGAGGTATGTTTGGGCAATATCTTTCAGATGTATTTGAATTAAAGGGAAAAAGAAGAATAATTTTGACCAGGTACACTATTTTTGGAAGATGAGCTACCTGGCCTGAGATAGCTTCTACTGAAAATTATACCTCTAGAAAAGCTTAAGATAGGAGAGAAGAGTTCAAAAGACCTTCAGGAGTGACTTTTGGGCTTGGTGTAAGAATCACTGACTGCTTTGCAAACAAGGATTCACCCCTTCACAGGTTTGTGCCAGCACACACTTCCTTGCTGCCATACCTGAGCAACTCGTACCTTTTTCTCTGACTAATCTTTCCTCAGAATCCTCCTGTGTGGCCTCATGCCTGTGAGAGGGAGAAGGCAGCACTGGGCAGGTGCTGAGATTTGCTCCCAGGCTCTGCCCCTCACAGCTGGGGGGCAAGAGCACACACACAAATGCCCAGGGATGCCACCCTTGGGCCACCAGCCAGCCTGGAGTGGAGCTGCTGCTGTCTCCAGAGAGAAGACACTCATGGTTCTGTCTAGTCTTTCTCTATTGCCTTTCTATCTGAAAAGCTCCTGCCTGTTCAGATGCTGATCTCTGAGTGTCAGGGACAGTTCTGGCTCTCTTTGCCCCCTTCCCAGCAGCCAGCTTTGTTCAAGCCCTGGCTTTGATCTCAGCACAATGCTGTGAGCTGCTTTCACTATGTGAAGTCAGCTGGAGGATGGGTTACCCAAGGCATGAGTACACAGATGACTTTTAGCACAAATAGTCTGACATAAAAAAACCCCACAACATAAAATTATGAAATAATTACCAAATGTGGCATTTCGAGTTCCCTGTCTTTTCCAGAGGAGCATCTCAGGCTGTTATATTCCCACACAAATTACTCAGATAAAATTGGAACAGATAAAGATCCCAAATGAAGCAATATTTCATGTGCAAGCATGAGGTCTGATGCTTAAAAGACACCTATTTGCTTCTCTAGGCCATAGTAACATGGAACCTGATTTACATATTTTCACAGATAACTTGATATTTTACCATGAAAACTTTCCATTATACCTGCCTGAAGCTTTATCTCCAAGATTTACTACTAATCAGTGCTTTTTCCCCGCACTGACAGACAGGAGCTGTCTGAGAAGTCATTTTTTCTCATACAAGTACACAAAACTGGTAAGTGTTTTAGGTTTGATGTTACAACTGCTCACTGTCACCTTGGTATCTGCTGCTGACAGTTATTTCCTCCACAAAAATCCTTGTCAGAGTGCTTACGTTTTTGCTGGAAGGCTTTCAAGTTCCCTTTGAGAGCCGAAATCCACATCACACGCAGGCACACAGGCATGCACACACAGAGCTTTAAATATCATAACAAATGATACCATAAGCCTTTCCAAAGCATCTAAGAGAGCTCCTGTCTTTCACAGGATAATGTGTGTGGATTTTTGTGAGGATGCTTTACACATTGTTTTTTAGTTGGCTGGTTTGGTTGGTTTCTTGTTGGTTTTTGGTGAGGAGGAGGGGTTGTTTAGTGCTTGGGTTTTTGTTGGTTTTCTTTTTAATAATAGGAAATAGGTGTTTCCTCAGTGCCTGAATTTTGAAAACTGGAGTGTGGGTTCTTCAGTAGATGTGGCAGCATGTGGGTATTCTCTTCTGTTTTTAGAACTCAAGTTGCTATAACAACCTACGGCATCTGTTCAGCCTACTACCTAAGCAGCCTTTTTCCTTTCTTTCTCTTTTTTTCCCATTTTTTTTCCTTTTGGGTCTCCTATTCTTCTGAAGTCAAGTGCTTTGCTTTGATTTTTATTTAAGGAGCTAGCTTATGCTCCAATGTGTATATGCAGAATGAGCTGAAAGAAGCCAAAATCTGTGCTGAAAAGATCACAACTTTTGGAGAGTATCTGGCTGAGTGGGACGAGCTCAGGACTGGGCCTTGTTCCCGCTGAAGTGAAGACACACCAGTTCCTGCTGTGAGCCTGAAATTCACTGCCACATCTCATGAAGGTGGGGGTTACTCTGTTGAATGACAGACAAGTGATGGACACTGCCAGGGAGCCATTGACAGAACAAGAGCCAACAGATGGACAATCATGTATGATTGGCTCCATATAATTATTATGTTTCCTCCTTATCAACTGCTTTCTTCTCTTCTGGAGAAAATTTCGATTTTTCTTGAAATGGATTTTTTCCAGATTGGTAGAGGGTAGGCAAGGAAGGAAAAATAAGGAAGATTTTTTTTTTTCATTCATACCAGAACAGCAGCACCATATTGGTACTGGGGTTTGGAGGATATCCCACCTCCTCCGTGGGTTAGCTGCCCATATTTCATGCTTCATCATAGAGCACTGCCTGTGAAAAAGAGAAGCTTGTCACTGCTAGAGTCCCTGGCTGCAGTTCATCAGAGAAGGTACAGGCTAATTACAAAGTCCTACGCCTGTAAAAAAATGGGAATGTAGGTACAATTCCCAGAAAGAAGACAGACACTGGCTTCAACGGAAATATTTCTGGTTTAGGATGAAGCATTTTGGCTCTGAGTTTTTAAAAATACTTAGGGTTTTCTACCAGTATAAAAGACTTTCATTAAAAGTTTTCCACAAAAAATAAAAAAGCTTTTCATGAAAGCATTTGCATTTTCTCATCAGTCCAGCTCCAAAATGCTCCTACTGTCACACAGCAGAAAAGCAGGGCTGGGCATGCTGGGTCTGCCCAGCCCCATAGTCATGGCTTGTCAGGAACCAGGAAAGGAGATGGCATTTCTTAGGGGCTTTAGGCCAAGCATGTTGAATGTCTTAGGAGCAATGGAGCAGTGTTCAGAGCAATCTGCTGAGCAGCCAATTCTCCCATGTATAATTCTGCACATGGATAACTTGTCAACAACCTGAGGTATAGGCTGCCCTGTCCTGACCCAAACACACCTTTGGCTTAGTCCCCAAACCAAGGCACTGCCAAGGCATATGCTCAGAGCCGTAGACAAGGAGACAAAGCTCCATGTGGGTAGGATTTGCAGGTTCTTGGCTGCCACAGGAGCTCTGCAGGGAGGTAGCACTGGGAAGCCAAGCTCCTTGTTGTCTCATGCAGCTGTCCCTGCCTGCAAGGAAGCTCTCCAGCAAAAAGAGATCACACAGCTAGTGAGAGGCTTGGTGTGCTAGAGTGATGTATTGTGCTACTTCAGCCTTGGTCACTCCATGCCCCTCCTATACCACATATTGAAGGCAAGAGTTCACAGGGACTGAGAGGCTCAGCAGGGCTGAGGCACATAGGCAGGAGATAGTGGCTCTTGGATCAGAAGCAGCACTTCTGCAGGGCATTATAGGGTCTGTTGATCTCTAGATGTGAGGTTTCTTCTTTTTTATCAAAATCTCATATCAGGAATGAAGGAGACTAAGCTTTTTGCTTAGTTTTTCGGGTTGTTTATTAGTTTTCTTATCAATTTCACAGTGCAGCCTGCACTTGGTTTGTCACTGTGGATTTAGAGTTACAATGGCTGCTAGTTCTTGTGTGCAGCAAGTTTCTAAAACTTTGTTATCTAATAACTAACTACAATGTATATTTTTCATTTGGTACCAATAACTACCAAATTTTTCTAACACGTTTCTTCTACTTCAAAACTATTTTACCAATCATTCTGTGCCTTCTTCAGAGTGGAACATGGAGAGGGAAGAGGAGAAAGAAGGACCCAGGGACAATGCTCAAAATCTTCCATGTTGTCTCTATATACCTATAAACTACAAAACCTTACACTATAAATTTTCACCTTGTGATGAACTAAACTACAATCTTGTGTCACACTTTCAATACTTTGAATTCATCCAGAAGTGTTGGAAGTTTTTTCCAGGGATAAAGAACAAAGGCTGTGTCCCCTTGGGGTGCTCAGAGAGGTCTCAGACCCCTCAGAACAGGAGAAACTTTCCAACTTTCCTGGACTCCAACAGGGCAGGAACTGACTCAGAGGTACCCCAGGGACTGGGAGCACAGACAGTCTTGCCTTTCTCCTTGCTACCACTAAACCTAATCTTAATCTTCACTTGTACCTAGATACAGAGCAATATCCATATCTACTAAGGTAAGACGGGCATAGGCAAGGTGTCCTTCACCTCACATTAAGGACTTTTAGAACTAACTGTAAGTAATCCAGTGCCATGAAAATTCCCACAAGGGGCAAAGAACCTGGTTTCCCATTTTTCTCAGGAATCATGAAATAATATTCTCTGAAATCACACCTTTCTCCTTCAAAGCTTCTGTGTATATTTGGTAACTTGTACATATGTCATTTCTGTACGACAGCCACAGCTCCCACCTGGAGTTTTGCAACATTGTCCACATGTTACCTTTCCTGCAGGATATAAATGTGTTACTGATACTATTTTTGTGCTACTGAGAGAAAATGAGAAGAAAGAAAAAAAAGCAGAAGGAATGAAGTTGCATGCCAGCTACCAAACTGGGACTCACCTTGCCCTGTAGAAGGGAGACCAAGAGGTGCCACCTCTCACCTTCACCTTTCAAACACACAGAGACAGGGTCTCTCTCTCAGCACGGGGATGAACACCATCCTGATCTTCCAGCAATGCTATTGCTGGTCAGGGTCCTGAGGAGACACCTCTGAACTGCCACACCTCACCCCCAGAAGGTAGCCCTGGCCTCTGAGGCTCAGCAGCTGCAAGGCTGAGGGCACTGCCAAGATGGGAGCATGAGAACCCATCAGTGCAGGAACAGGCAGTGAGACAGGACCTTCATTCATCAACAGCCAGCAACAGCCTTGGCACAGCAGTGCCTGCTGCTTCTTTCCCATAGTTTGTGGGCAAAAAACGTGCAGGCATCTTCACTGTGATTCCAGCAGGATTTCTGTGGAACTGGCTGGAAAGAAGTGGAAAAGCACAGAAGCAATTTGAGATATCATAGAGATCATGCAACCCAAAGTGAAAGTGGGAAGTACATCCCCAAGAAAGATTTCAGTGTTGGAGCAGGAGCCACATTTAAGAATTTAAACAGTGTGCCAGCTCCAGATAAAGAGCCAAAGAGTGACTGCAGATGGATTTATCTTGCAAATACTTCCTAGTGACAGCAAGTTTCACAGTGCAGCACATGGATCCTCACCTTTGGAGATACCCATGCACACTGACTCCTGAGTAGAACAACAAATTGGGGCGAAGAATTAGAATCATTTCCAACATGCATACGTTCGGTTCTACTCTATAGGATAATGACTTTCTCTTAATCTCCTTCAATCTTACCCAGGGTTGCAGTAAATCGCCATAAGTCGGCTTTGCTGCGCTAGTTTACATTAGCTGAGGACCTGGCGTTCAGTATAAAGAATGTGTGATAAACCCTCATAATGCTTCCAAAAACTGGTTGTTGAAAAGGCAGAAATCTCAAGATTAGCCTAGTGGAAAATACAGCCACACATAAATTTGACTTTCACTCTGAGAAATCCTAGGGTGACCAAAAGATAACATCTGAATATTTTAAACTGACAAATTTATTTCTATTCTACTTTGCCAAGAGTTTGTCTCACTGATTTGGGCAGGAAAGAGGACATGTAGGCATCTGTTCATTCATCAGCTCTCTCTAATCCTACGATTAATAGACTACTACTACTACTATGAAGGCTGAGCAGGAGATAATATAGCTAGAGTCAGACTTTAGTGTAACTTAATGCCCCAATCACAGAAGCACAGCCTGACCCAGAGCCTTCGGTCCCTGGGGTAAGTTATAAACAAATGAAATAAAGATTTCTTTCATTGTAAACGTAACACTTTTGATCACAAATGACTAGAGCTCCTTATGAAGAGTTACGAAAACAATATGAAATCTACCTTTTTAAGCTTTATTTCAAAATTTAATATTAAATTTTCATCTCTGTTCTGCCAGAGTTTGAATCCAGAGAAGTCAATCAATCTTCTGGTAATAACTCTGTATTGATACTTAGAAATCATAGGCATAAAATAACAGATCTCCTGTTTTTAATATGCCGAACTAAAATCCAAACTACAAACATCCTGATCAGTGTGGCAGTTCTCTAAATTAGGATCCAGAACTGGGTTTCAATCCACTGGGTGCCTTTGGAGGTCACACTGGCTGCAGGGGAATGTGTTCCACCCTGACGATCAGGCAGAATTACAAATCCTTCTGAATAATTTGAGTGTTTGGTTCTTTGGTACTGTTTTGATCTCCTTGGAGTTCAATTCAGTGGCATTAAAACGTGGACTCTTCCCTATGTGCATCAGCACTGACCACTTGTTAAATAATTCTTCTTCAACCCAGCAAGGTCAACATAAGAGATTGCCTGTGTTCCTTGGGCAAGTGCGACCAAACGCAGACCAAGAAATGTTTAAAAGTATTTTCATTAGGCAGCATTTCCAGCTGCACTACTAACACTGTTCAAAACAGAAAGCAATTCTCTTCCTGGCACCATTTCAGAAGATTTAAAATGCATCATTCTAATTACTGTCTGACAAATAATCTCAGAATGCTAGCTGGGAAGTTTGCAGTGCAGACAACAGATATATTATCATCACACTGGTATACTGAACTTTTTATGATGTCTAATATCTCTAGGTTATAAATGGGTGAAAGCATCCTTTGCCACTGGCGGAGAACAGCCCTCTCGCACACAAACTGAAGGTTCAAACGTTATTGTGACGCAGCTATAAACCCAAGGTCATTTTGTGGTAAAACAGTCGAGAAGAGTTGCCAAATCTGTCTTCAGACTACTCTTGATAATTTTAGACAGCGATTTCATTCAGTCATTCCAGAAATTCATAGAATTCCTCCACATTACTTGAGCTCTTTGCAGTTCTGGTGTTGTTACAGAGTGACTGCCTAATCTCAGGATGATCAAAGTTTCCTTTATCAAGTCCACACAAAGATCTGTAACTCTTTCTAGAAGCAGAGCTCAATTCAGACTTCTTCGAAGCTCTGAACAAGCCATTCTTTTCCCCTCCCCAGGTTTCAGGCCGCAACTGGGACTTACAGGTTCCAAAATACCAAGAGGAACTTTGTTCCCTTTGTACGGGCAGCATTGCTGTGGCAGTTCAGGAGATGCAGAGACCTCAGTGGGCTGTGGATATGCCTACTTTAGCTACAGTTTGAGGAAGCTTCCATGCCAACTTTCCTAAGCATTGCCTGTCACCCACGTGAGATGCACTCAGCATGCAGAGCTGATTTAAAGTCTAAGTGAATCCAAGTGAACAAGTGTGATTCACATGTCAAGAGATCAAAAGAAATTTCAAGTGGGAAGAGCAGACATTAGGAGAGGTAAGAAAGTGAAGACAGATTAAAGTCCCCCACGCCCCTACAATGCCTATACAGTCATTAACTGAACTGAATAATGTAACTGAAAATTTTGCTAGCTGCCATCTGTAAACACCTCTGGCAGTAACTGCTTATCACTCAGGCTAGCAATGTGGACTCATTTAATGACATTCAATTAATTTAAGCTCCCCTTTCTCCCTCAGTTTTTTTTTTTTCCCTTCTCAGAAATAGCTATTTGACATACACATCTTTGTTTGGCATATCACTAGATCTGCTGCTAATTATAATGCTGAACCCAGATGCTTGGTGGAGGAAATTAATCTACGTCCTGCATAGTTTGTTGGGGTTGTTTTAGTAGGTTTGCCAAATATTTAGTGAAACCTTCATATGACTTTTATTATCTGGAGATAGATATTAAAGGGCCAAATACTGTTCTTATTCTCACCGGTATAAACCTGGACAGCTCCACGGAGGGAAATAAATATAGTTACATTACTGTGGATTTACATGGCATTAGTCTAGATTTACAGTACTGTAATTCCTCAACCAGGAAGCTAAACCACAAATACTCCATCATGTAAACCTGGGCTCTTCCCTTAGCTGAAAAGCACAGTCTTAATCCTAAGAAAAATGACAGTATTCATAATTTATGTTGCTAAATTGGCATACAGAAATCACTCTTTTTTTTTGCAAGTTGGCCTACAGAAAACACCTGTGGAATAATTGGCATCAAAATTACTCTATTCAGAAAAGCAAAAATGTTTCATTACAAAACAGTTAAAACAGTTCAAGCTATGAGCTGCTTCAGGAGCCAAAGAACTCATTTGCCTGCTTGGCTCACCTGAGTTTCCCATAAAATCCTGTAGCACACCACTAGTGGAGGAGAGGTGCTGGTGGTGGAAACTGTTTATGAGGGCAGGACAAACACCAGGTTAGCACTGGCCTTGGATACATGGACTGAAGACCTGAAGTATCAGGGGACACCAAGAGATCACTTGCATCCAAGAAAACTTCACACTCCCCCAAAGGAAAATATTTCAGTTCCACCAGAAAAAATAGTCCAACCATAGAAAATACACATTTCAGCTACAGGAACATTGACTATTTCTCTGCAGAAAACACTGGGGTTTGCTAATCTCCCTTTTCTCCATCCATTTTTACAACATAATATTTTCCTGTCGCAAAAATGTGAGGTAGGGAACCTTCAGGATAACTAGTATTTCCCACACAAAAAGCAAATATAAGTTTTTGGCCCTAAGCTTTAAGCTAACTAAAAATAAACAAAAAATGCCAACAACCTTTAAACCAAAAACGCCTGAAGTCAACATTTCCCAGACAGAGGCCAATATATGTTCTGAAAAGTGTATTTTCTGTGAGAAACAAAACTGACAGAAAGCTTCCCACCCTGCTTGTAAACAAAACTGAGTAAGCCTGAGGAGCATCCCTGTATGCCAACTGACATTTGAGGAGTAGTATCATTTAGGCAATACAGACCTAAAGACAGGAAATTTCCTAGATAAAAAAAAAAATTTAAAATTCTGCTGAGAAATTATAACCTCTGTTACAATGAATGGATATTAACCCCAGCTGGTCATCGTTAGCAAAAATACCATAGACCTTTACTGGGGTGATGATTTTAGAGAGAGAAAAAAAATTAAGTAATAACATAAATTTTTCATTTAAATAGATGATTTGGCTTCATCTATGGCATTTGCAGTGCACAGTTAATTGTAGTTTTCCTCTTGGAAAGCCACTTTTCAGAGAAGCACCAGGAGCTACGATTACGAGTGTGAACCAGGCTGCTGCTATCAGAAGGGGCAGCAAGACCCCTGTCAGTAAGACATGATTTCCCATCTCATGCAACAGGCTGAGGAGCCCAACTCACAAGTTAAGAGATCCTCAGGGATCCATGGAGATCAAAGTAATTTACAGGAGCCTGAGGCTAGTTGTACAAACTGAGCAAAGTCCAGTTCTCAGCCCGACAGCAACTGAGTGGGAGAGATTTTAGGCAAAACAAGGCCTCTACACTTTGTTCCTACGCAGGTACAGTAAGGAGCAGCAGAGCGAGTTCTCTGTTGAGCTGATCCTCTTCCATTGCAGATTTGAAGACAAATCACCAGCTAGTAACTTCAGAACATTTATTGTCTCTCTTACATCCTTTTGCTCTGATATTCTTCATGGAGCTGTTTGCCACCCAGGTTTGTTCTGCATTTTGCCCAGACCACACAGGTTTAATTTTCAAGTGTCTTTTTCCAAGCAAGAAGGGGAGAATTAATTTGCTACATCAGCAGGAAGTTAAGTATCTTTCCACGCAGTGGCAAATGCTTACCCTTTTTGACAGATGTGTCGGGAGCAATGGAGGGTAAGTTCACCTTTGATGTGGGTTTGGAGAGCTCCAATGCTTTGTGTACTCTTTTGGGCTAAAGCAAACACAAGATAATTTGCCTTTCTGCAGCATGGTTTCAACTCAAGCTAGAATTTGGCAAAGAAAAACAATGCTAATAAAGCAAGTGTGAAGGAAATCCAGATATTTGTGATTTGCATGACAAAATCTTCTACACTCCTTCGGACACTAGAGTAAAAACGGGACGTTAGATTTGCGATATTCAGCTAGAAGCCCAGCTACACATCACAGCTTCCCCCTCAGCAGTATCCAGAAACCAGAGTTCAACCTTGCTTTCCAGAGGCAGGCCTTCAACTGACTCCTCATGCTGTAGCTGCTGACAAGATAAACATTTCTCCCCGCTCAGGCATGGGAGGGACAGAGATTTTGACCAGAACACTTCTGAGGACAGTAGTAAGAGCACAGAAGCCCCAGACTATTCTAACGTGCACCCCATATATTCATGAGTGGAGTCAGGTTATAGAGGGTGCCGTTCACAAATCAGTCCAATTACCTGTCTAAAGGGAAAAAACTAGTTCAAAAAGCAGTGCAGCTATGAGTCTGAAGGGCTGGAAACAGTACTATTTCTCCCTTTTAAACTGCAGCAGGGTTTCCAGAAATCACAGCAGAAATGCGGTTGCCATACATTTAAGAAACTGACTTCAGGTGGGCAACCTGCTCTAACAGATTTTGCATTAACACACCAAACTGTACTTGCTAACACTTCACATCAAAAAGCAGGTGCACGCGTACATGCGCAAGCAGCAAACTTGGACTCCAAGCCATGATCCAGTTGGAGCTCGATCCAGGGAAGCATGGGACACTGCCAGAGTTCGAACATGAGGCTTGGCTCCAGAAAGGATGGGAACCACTAGACGACACACTCTTTGGCACAGGTGGAGCACAACCCCAGAGATCTGGAAGACAATCAAGTACAGACAAGCCACTGCAGCCAGCGCTCAGTGCAGCTTCACTCAAGCGTCCTTCTGTAACCCTCCAGCTTTACAATCACTTGCACTGTGAAATGGCAGCAGCAAACTGCAATATAAAGAGCTGCCATAGTTTCAGAAATCAGTGTGGTATACAGCCCTGCAGAATAATTCTTCATACAGGTAAATGTTGTCCAGTTATTCTTGTGGTATGCTTTTTTTTTCATTCAATCCACAGTGAATGCTATCAGTGTAGTAAGCTAATAGAACTGAAACTGTAACTAAGATTATTGATAGCGTCCTGTATCTAGTCCATTATAATCTCTGCACAGAGATTGTGAGTTCATGATAGCTAGCAATAAAATATTTTTGTTCATAAAGAAGGAAGATAAACAATGCACAGTAAGTTGCTTAGAAGTACTCAATGATTTAAAACCTAAAAATATACGGTACTTGTTCCATCTAAAATGGCATTATTGTTTCATAAAAAGTTCACTGCACTGTCCTTTTAGTTACAAATTCTGTTTTTTCAAGGACAATCTAATACAGAGTCATTTAAATTGCTGGCATTTATATCTCTAATAAACTGTAACCTGATAATCAAGGACCATAAAGGATTATTTTTTTTCTCTTAAATTATCCCAGAGCAGTTGTAAAAGTACAAAATCCACGGAACCGTGTGTACCCAGTCCTAATGACAAACACTGGGCTTGATACTTGTGGCCTCAGCAAAACCCAATAGACTGGGCCCCTGAAAAGACTAAAACGCTTGCTCCCCTCAAATATTTACTCATACTTCCTCCTTTCTGAAAACAGATGCCAAGCTCCTGCTGCCTCTTCATTTTCAAGAGTGTTTGGCTCTTTGTTTTAACTCTCCTGGTGCTCTGCAGGAGCAGAAAGGCCTGGTACAGACTGCACCCTCTGCCACATTCACACCAGGAAGGGACTGGGAGAAGAGCTGCCGCTTCTGTTTTACAAGGGTGCTCTGGGCGTTGGCATGTACATACACAAAGGGGCTGTTTTAATTCCTCACAAAGACAGATTTTATTGACTTATTTATTATGCCTTCATTTTACTCAGGGTGGACAGAAACACCTAGTTTAGATTCACTTTTATACAGAAATCCAGTAACAGCAGGAGAACTATGGTTCCTTGTGCTAATACAATGACAACACAAAGATGGCCTCAATGAGTTTAACCTGCGCCTCAGCCAAACCCCCAGGTCTCCAAACATTAAATTAAATGCCCTAAATTCTGCATCAGCTAAATGCTGATGATCTGCTTTGTTCACCTCATTTCTATTTACCCTGAGTGCCAGCCATCAACACAATTTCCCCATCTATAAGCTTGTCCTTTCTCCTCCCTTTCTTGAATGCTGTTTTGCCCTTCACTTTTTGTAGACTAAATTCAAGTTATAGGATTGAGGAAATCTCAAATTTAGGAAAGAGGAAAATATTTTGTGGGCCAAAATAAGGCGAGACAGGCCTGACAGCAAACAAGGTCCATGCTCGCCTTGAGGCAGTCACACATTCCTGCTAATGTGGAGGGAATGGCATTGCTGGCAGGATATCTGTGGGGAGCACAGGTTGCCCCAGAGATAGAGACAGCCTCACTGCTACCAGACTTCCTGTTTTAAAAGGGCAGGGAAGAGAGGCCTGTGTACAAGCAATACAAATAAGTCCAAATAGAGACATAATTAGACTGCCTTTGCAACAATACCAAGAACAGCAAAATCACAACCCTTCAGTAACAAATGACATTTTTGGTCTTGAACAGATTATAAGTACTATGGAATTGAAAGTCAACATTTTCCTTCCATTCACTAGCTCACATTTCTCTCACAATGGAGCCCCTTTATTAGCTAATCACAGTCACCACATCCAAGGAAAGGAACAAGCAAACTGGCCTACAAGTCTTCAGCTCTGTGAGGGAGCAGCTGCATGAAAGATTTCAGGGAGAGGTGAACTCAGTTGAGGCACACTGGGGACACCGGGAGAGCTGCAGCCCTGGGTACTTTCCCTGCTAAACACTCGCCAGAGTAAAGGGCTCTGACAGCCACAGCCGTCTATGAAGCCAAAAGCTAAATCCTCTTTCATTGCAGTTTTTGTTACTAATGATTTTATTGTTTCTCCACAGCAATGCCAACAAGCATTAATTCTTCTTCCTCTTTGTATCCTTTGGTGCTGATACTTCTCTTCTCAGTTGCAATTTTGTCTGGCACCCAGAAAAGTATGCATAGGCTACATGTAGTCATTTATACCAGTGCAAAGCAGACAAAAATCGCTTCAGGATCAGGATGGCATTTGCTACCTTGCTTGCTGCACTGCAGGCATCCACCCCCCTCCAGCCTGATGTGGTGCAATGGCGATTCCAGCCTCAGGCCTTTAAAGGCTGCAGCTCTGCTCTGTCCCATTCCTTTGCCAAAGGGCCTGTCTATAAAGTTTTCAGCAAGACACATTTATTGAAACTCTGAGTAAACCAAGGATTCATTAAATGCCCTATCAGATGTAAAATACATTTCACATGGTCCTGCAAAGGAAATTTCTGCACTAAGATTAAAAGAAGTCACTGCCAAATATTTCAGAGAAATAATGTTTATAGATTGAGGCTGATTCCATCCTCCTTGCTGGAGCTACAGCCACACAGTCAGTGTAAAGCCAAAGCAAAATCAGGTTCTGGCTAATTTTAAAGTGCTACATTGCTGAACCCCTAACCAGGTGGGGCAAGTGGGTGGAAAAGCTATTAGTAGCAAACAGATAATTTTGGCTACCTGGGAACTAGGAAATCAGGGAAGAGAAAAGTGGAAAAAACACATCAAGAACAACCAATCACCTTAAATGGGTCAGCATTTCGGAACGCAGAAGTTGTCATACCCTTTTAATTATAAGGGTAAGTTTAAGAAAAAAAGACACAATTACAGCTGTAAAAACACCTCAGTTAAAGACCAAGGGAACAGTTATGCTTCCTGCAATCTTCCAAAAGAAACATTTCTAAAGTGGAATATATACATAAAATACCATCAGAAACTCAGTAACAGTTCTTTTAAAGCCTCTGACCCATGGAGCAATCCCTTCCTAAGAATGTACTCTAGGTTTGAAAAGTCACTTCATGAACACATTATGATTTTACAAAGGCTGTGTGGTGGAGCAGAAGTGTTCTCCAGTCAAGCAAAAGAACAAGACCAATCTGTAGAGCTCCCCAGGCACAGTCATCCTGTCCCCAGGCACAGCATCTCTCCATAGACCTTCAGAGATGGACTAAGCAATGTGGCACAACATTCATCCTCCACTAATATCAGGCTCATCATTTAGCCTTCACCTTTCCATGTTCTGGATCCCACTTCTGCTCACTCTGCTATCAACAGATACTAATGAAAAGCTCCTTCTCCACAACTTGACTCCCTCATTTCCTAGGTTGCTCAGGCAGCCATAATGAACCCAGCTAACATGGGAGTCACAAGCCTGCACAAGGAACTGCAGCTTTGGATCTGAAATGGGGTTCTGAAATTTCCTTTGATTCTCAGAATTTTGTAATTTTAAAGTCCGGCCTCAAGGGGGAGATGCCAGAGTTAAGGATCTTCATTGATCAGCATTGTGCATATTGCAATAATCCTAAAATTCAGGAAGGCCCAAATTGCATTGCCAAGATAATCCTTCTCCTACAAGTTCCCTTAGCCTTTGAGCTGTGCTTTCAGTGACAACTCACACTGACCCTCTGCCAGCTGGAACCTGGCCACTGCTCCGGAAATACAAATCCACATCAGTGGATCAATTCCACAAGCCAATCCTGAAACCCATCCTTGTCAATGGGAGCCCAGAACCAATGCCATTGGTTGGAACAGATTTATGCATCAAGCATACACTGATAATAGGAATGCCAAATGTGTTGCAGGATTATATCCTTAGCTTCCATTATTTTAGAGTGCATTTTTCCAGACAGTTAAAGTAGTAATCTTCTGCTCAATTTTCCACTGCTTGAATAAAAACACAGCTATTCAGTATCCTGCTCTCAGCAGCATGGACATCACCCCAAACCTAGCTCAGTTAAATTGATCTAAACTCTCAGTTTCATCTGGTTCCCCATGGCACATCAGGATAAGCTTGATGCCATCCACTTCATGTCATCTGTGGCACAGGGCAACTTATTTACAGTGTTTGAAAAACAGAAAATATTTACCTTATTCATTTGATCAAGGTGCCCACAGACTCCACATCTCTAATGACAGATCATGCACCACCAGGCTGCTTTAAGGAGTCTAAGAAAATAGGGAAGAGCCTTGGCTCAAGCTGAGCCCAAAAAATTTATAGATGGTTTTCAGATAGATTCACTGAAGTGGGACACATTAGGTAAGGAATACATCGAGAATGCTACTGCAAGGGATTTTGTTACTGAATGTGAGGAGTACAGATACCTGCAGTTTCTGGGCATGCAGGGGATGAACTGAGGTGGATCAGTAGACAATAGTAATGGCTTACACATATTCAGAAGCTATGGTCCAAGACGCTGTCCCTACATGATGAGAGTACGTTATAGACACAAGGCAGACACTTGTGGGTGGGTCAGCACCCTGTCTCAAAACTCACAGCACTTAGGTGAGGTTCAGGGACAGAAAATTCTAACAGTTAAAGCTGAGTTTGGTTCAAGCCTGATCTCATCCTTTACTAGAGGCTGGACTTTGTCCTGTTGATTCACTATGGCAAAAACATGCACCTTCCTTTCAAACTATGGCCACATAGAAAGACCAGCTTTCAAACATCCTTTGCAAGAGAAAAATGGGTTCTTTTCAACCATCGTAAAGCTGTGGGGAAATGTATTGTGTCCTCTACATTTCCCTGAAGTTTCTTTCCCTTAAATGTAAATCTGTGCTGTAACCATGACTCATTCTTACTCAGCTTTTCTCAGATTTCCATAAGCAAACACTTGAAGCATTTGTGTATTTGTGCACTGAAGCATAATAAGGTCTAACATCATATAAAAAGCTCGGTACTGTATCTAGCTAGCCCTGGCATAACACTCAGATTTGCTGGGGAGGAGATTGGCAGGTAAATCAGGGGGTTAATATTCTGGTGTTTTTCCAGCAGTCCCCTGCAGAACAGGCAGGCTTTCTCTAAACAAAACCAGAAGGGAAGCCATCCATGCTGCTGGCAGCAGCACACACTGCTTGAGGTGTCCCCTCCTGCAGACAGAGCTGGTGGGGAGCTGTGTCCCAGCAGGGAAAGGCCAGCACGGGAGAGAAAGTGGCCTCTGCCCAGCTGGTCCCACGCTGCTCCCAGGCAGCCCATGCAGCCACACTCTGAATCCATGGCAAACTCTCAGTGTCCAGTGCACATGGTGAGGGCTGGGAAAGCAGCCAAGCTAAGGGCAGTCTCAGTACTGTATCTCTTCTCCATTCAAGTTCTCTACAGATATTAATGGGACAGATGGAATAAGTGATTGGTCTCTAAGTGATCCAGCCTCTACTGGCTCAAACTGGAACTTGAAGATAACACGTACAGGCAATAAACTCTCTAAAGAAGATTTACAAAGCAACAGATAATTTGGTGGAACAAAGCTAAGTTATAAGACATTTGCAAAGCCCCAAGCTCACCTAAAGGCACAAAGAACTCAAGAAAGTATCAAAAAAGTTATACAAGGAAAGAGAGAGAATAAAATAAATTCCCCTAATGTACCACAAATATCAACCACCACACACTACCTACAAACCATATGTTTTGCCCATCTGTTCTGTTATCTTCAACTAAATTTATAGTATTTGGGCTATCGGAAGAATTGTCAAGCCTGAGCTGGGCAGGATTATAAAACCTAGGTGTTATTACACTTTAAAAGACATTTTCCCCTCCCCCTACCACACCAGGCACAAGATTATACATTTCTCTCTTGCAGTCTCCTGGCTCTGGTACTACAGAGGATGCTGTGCTTGTTCTCAGCTACAGTAAGTAGTAGGGCATCCCAGCCCCCAACAAAAGAATAGTTCCTTTCTCTTTCTGATTTTTCTTTCTTGCCCATCCTTCTCTCTAGGTAGGTCAAAGAGAGAGGTGCCAAGGCTGAGGGTGCAGTGTCATTTCCTGTGGTGCTGCAAAGCAGGGAAGCTCGCATCAAGTCAGGAGAGAGCTCCTAGCTCTGCCTCAGCAAGGGTCAGCTCTCTGGGGCAGAGCTCCAGGAGCAAAAGTTAAATTCTCCAGCTGCTGAGCCAGAATTTCAAATTTGAACTATCAGGGGTTATAGATCAGGGATATGATCATTAAAGGGCAGTGCAGGCAAAGGGTTAGGGTAGGAGAGCAATGATTTTCTTCAAAAGCATATGTGCAGTGGAGGTGTCCTTAGGAAGAAAACAATAAGGCCCCCTAAGTGATCCCTCCCCATCAGTCCAGATGCATCATAAGCCAGAGAACACGGTGCTCCTAACACAGAGACTACTTCCACAGATTGCATGCCACTGCCACTGAGGAAGCCAACAGCTTTTTAGTTGGTCTAGGAAAAAGCACTTCTAAACACAGCTTGGAATGGCTCAGTCTACTCCTTCCCTGCTAATTCTATAGCCAGTCTTTTGGGCACATCTCAGCGTGCCAGATATTTAAGATCCATTAAAACAAAGTCCAGGTCTTGAGGGCCTGCATTTCTAAGTGCTCTTCTCCACTGCATGCATACCACTTCCGTGGTATGTTAGGTCTCTTCTGCATGTGCAGCAATAGCACATTTCAGAGTGTGCACCCACAGGGGGAAACTGCTTGGGAAAACTCAACCCTGACTGTCAAGTCAAATAACAGCCCTTAATGCTGGACCCTCCCCACTTCGTGCATCAGATTCTTCAGTCAGTGCATTGCTTGCAGCATCTGTCTACCCCTCAGTACCTCTTTCCAGAAAGCAAAGTGACTTGC
Organism: Vireo altiloquus; assembly: GCA_013396875.1. Taxonomy (NCBI): domain Eukaryota; kingdom Metazoa; phylum Chordata; class Aves; order Passeriformes; family Vireonidae; genus Vireo; species Vireo altiloquus. The sequence continues at coordinate 1,270,649 of VZRF01005754.1, forward strand.
GCAGCTCCAAAAGCTTCCTAGGAAGTCCACAAATAAGTACAGCAGGGAAGATTCCAGTTTGCTTTTTCACTTGCAGAGGATTATGGTAAACGTAGCGATTTTCCGCACAGAAGGTCTTTAAAGAGTGTGCAGAGTTCCAATAGGTGTCTCATTAATGCCAGGTCGTGGAGCAAATGGTGCTGCACTCCTGCTGTCTGGTCCACCTGCCCCGTGCCAAGTGGTTCTCTCCAGTGCTGCCTCAACCTGCCGACTGCCAGGTGATGGTCTCCTGCTGCCCCGAGCCCTGCTGTGGAACCAGTGCTGCCTTCATGATGTTCCCTCGCTTGCTTCAAGAGCTGATTTCTGAAAGGTGCTAAAGCTCAGCACCTCTCCCTGGGAGAGTCAGCTCCCCTTTTGCCCCTAAACAGCATGTACAGAGGACATGTTGGCACAGCATCATCTCCCTTCTCGTTTCCAGGATGGATGGCAGATTGCAATGCAATTTTCCTCCCAGTCCCTCTGTATTCATGACTTCCACCTATTGTAATCTGAGCCTGTCACTGTCACAGAAGAGGCAGATGAGTTCAGAACGGAGTGAGAAGTGCTGTTCCAATTTTTCAAATATTGCTGCACACGACAGGGTTGTGGATATCCATTCAAACTGCACAAAGTTGAGGGTTGGGGTTTTTTAATTTTATTTAGGGGTTTTGGTTTTTTTACAGACCTTTTCAGTAAGGGGAAAGACTTGCATTGTGGACACCCATGTACTGGAAAGGAGGGCCAGGCTACAGCGTGAGTCCTTACCTCTCCTTCTTATAATGTTCAATCGGGTCCAGTCAGGTGGAGCATCAGACACCCTAGAGTGCCCTGGAAAGTGGAAATCAGAGCAGGCAGGCAATGTGGGAGCAAATCCCACTTCTAGGCAGTTATTTCCCTGCCTTTTACTACAAATAGACCTGCATTCAGTGGCTCAGCAGCAATATTTTAAAAATTAAATTTAACAATGGACAGGAGAGCTTTTAAGAGGATCTGCTCTTGATGAAATGTTTCCTTTTTTAACCCTTCTAGAAAAATTACCTAGGTTTAAAAGATAAAAAAATCTTTCAAAACATTCTATCCTTTATCTTTAGACAGCAGGAAAAAATATGTCCATTTATAAATCTGAGTTTTTAAGCTTGAATTGTCACTGCAGAATAAAAAGTCCATCTCTACTTTACAAATGCCCCAAACTGAAATGCTTTGAGAAGTGCAGAGTAGGGTTTTATGATAAAGGTATAGCTGTATTGGTATAATACAAAACATTTCAGCACTTACAGCCAAAACTATTAATTGAATTTGATCCAAACTGATAGCTGCCTTTGATTGCTTGAAGATTGCATTTGTGGCAAGTGAAACTGATTAGGTAAAAATAATCATTTTTTTTAGCCAAGTTGTTTGTCTTTTCATGGGTTTAAATTCAATATGCAGTCAATGTTGTGTTACAAACATACTAAGTTTACAAAAGCTGTTCCATTCTTCAAATCTTCCTAAAATCTTGTTAGCAGGATTGGGTCCTTTTTTCCTACGCTTATCCCCACTTATAGCTCTAAATGTGAGTCCAAACTCCATCCCTCATAATATCTGTGTAGGGCTGATAAAAGGCAATCACAAAGGCAAGAGAAGAGATTTCTGAGAAAGGAATAACTCTGCTCATCTTTATCCAGGGAAGTGGGCAGAGGATTACAAAACATCTTCACTTTTGTAAAGCACAGAAATGTGACCTGGAGCTGACAAATGGGAATCCAAGAGTCCTGCAATGCCATTTGGACAGAGATACTTCGGGAGTGGAGCAGGCCGTGGAAACCACCCACATTTGACGGAAATCAAAACTTTATTTCAAAGTTAATCCAGGATTTCAGAAGTCCTTTTGTATGTAAGACATGAAAGAGATCAATGTAGAGGATAAGCAAAGATAAAATCTTGCACAAGGGCAGGAAAGCAAGCCCTGGCACAGCAGGATTTAGGAGCAGGGCTGTGCTGCATTCATTCCCCTCCGTGTGCAGGACTGCACACACATGCACGTGTGCTGCACACCTGCAGCCGTGCTCACTCTGTCCATCTGAAAGCCTCTTCTTCTCACAAGTGCTGCCCCTAAGTAACACCATGTGCCGCCGATGTCGCAAGGCAGGACAGTCGGTCTGTGATCAGCCAGCCAGCCAGAAAGAACAACACCACTGGGGATGTACAGTTTTGCCTTTTCCCACATTGAATGGGGCATTAACTTCAAAGTCTATGACCCTTTAAATCTTTAACAATAATTAATAGGGGAAAGATGACTAATATTTGTGTTTGCCATTAAACCTGCTCTTGGGAGAAAAAATAAAAGCTCAAAGAAAGAGGCATTTTGTGCAAGCAAAGTCAACAATATTAGTTATTCCTGAATTAGTTTGTCTTAACTCCGGTGTTAATGCTTTACTTGGCCTTGTGCTCCCAAGTGGATTGCATTTAGCACTTCAGTTCCTACAGCATGAAATATTTCACTGCATAGATCTCCCAGTGCTAACTAGAGCAACCTGAGGGCTGCAGCAATGTCTTCCAGATGCCGTGGGCTACTGCAGCCCTAAGAAACTGTAACAGTTCAAGAAAAATCAGTTCACAACATCCAGTCCTGGATTCCAAACCTTGGGCTTGTGGCCTCCGCAGTGTCCCCAAAGCTGGGGTACTGGACCCTGTGGGGAGCCAACACACCAAGTGGGCTGATGCTTTCCTAGCCCTGAGGAAGACTCACATCATCTCTAGGCATTGGCTTCAACACTGCCCACAGTGAGTCAATATTTCACTTCAGAAGGTTTGTTTTCTTAACACATAAATAGTCTGAAGGTTTGGGAATTTTTTTAATCCATCAAGAGCAATGTATCCTAGTCTTGAATGTGAATTTACGAAATGAATTTAAGAGGACTCTGTGTTCATACCATCTCCAATGTGCCACCTCAGGGAAAACTAAAAAATTGGAAAGCTGTTCTTTCACAGCAACCAGAGGTCTGATAGGCAGAGCCTCTTCCACCCTGTGTAACAGCCCTACCAAGAGATACATGTGCACATGTAAAGAGTTCAGAGTCTAAACCAATAAAAAAGACAAAGTCTCCAGTTTCTCCTGTACCAGCTTTAAACAGCCCATGGAAAGAGAAGTAGTAAAGTTGTAATTTTTTTCCTAAGCTTTCACTGCAGATGCACACAGGGCCATTTTAAGATGCTGCCATGCTCACCAGATCCTGGCATTGATTTTTGCATACCAGTATGTTAAGCCAGGTCAGCAAATCCCTTCCACTGCTCCCGCCTGAGCCAGGGACAGCAAGCACTGAGAATTTGTTCAAGTCTCCTGCAAAGATCATGGGGAAGTTGGGGAATATAGGAATGCCTTGTGGTAAGGAGATTTTCATATCCAGCTCTGCTGAGTGCTCTGCAAGCACGATCTAAAAACACGCCAAAACAAGTGGAGCCTGGGCCAGAAAGCATGGAGCTAGCAGTTGCATTCCATGCTCTCTCTGTCCCCTGTTCAGGCAAACTTGCTACCACATTCAAGAATAGGATGAGCCTAGGATTGAAAGACAGGATTCAAAGATATCAACTTCCTTTGGAATTTTCAAGCCTACAAATTTGTTTGTTATTTTTGCCTTATTTTAGGCATCACTTAGTACCAGGCTGCCATTTAAAGGCTATTTAAATTACTGTAGGAAAAGAAAATTTAAATTAGATTTTGTCCCATTTCAGATTCCTACCAATCAATAATGGAGCAAAACTGAGATGGAAAATAAATGTCCCTTATTTCAGGAGAGCTCATTGCAAGGGCCTGATCCAAAAGCCACTAGGGAGTTAATGGATTACATTCTTAACAAGTTTCAGATGATCAGTCATTTCCATCAGTCATTTGCAGAGATGGGAATGAACTTCAAAGGGTTTGATGTAGAACTGAACTTCCAAGGCTTTCTATCTGAACATCCTGGGAGTTATAGGTATGTTTCCAATCATCTGCAGACGCAGCCTGCAATGAAAGGAAACAGAACCCTGAAGGTTCTGCATTTTGCAGACAGAGAGGTCCAAAAAAAAGTGTTTTGTTTGCAGGAGATGGTCAGTTCATTCTCCCACTGATTCTTATCAGACACTCACACAAGCCAGCAGTGAACCACAAACAGGAGCCCAACTACTGGAATTTAATGGCTCATTCTCCAAAAACCATTGGCTTATAAAGATACACTGTGTTCTCGTTCAGTGCTAATTTACTTTAACAATAAACTTATTGTGACTTGTATTCCCACTTCAAAGAGAATTTTTATGTGGCAAATGGGAGGGGCATAAGTGGGAGTTTTCCTCTGGTGAATAAAACAAAGATACAGTAAGGTGAAGGAAAAAAGCTCAGTAGGAAGCCTCCATAGGGTGTAAGGCTATATAATAGCAATGCCTCAAATTATTTGCAGACATGTCCACATTTGAGAGAAATAAAAGCTTCCAGAGGATAACACACCTGTGCCATGGGTAATTGCCCTCACTTGCAAACTAGAACTGCCCAACAGATGTTTATTCCACCACACACAGACAACTGGAGCAGTAGGAAAGATTTTGCCTCTTTGAGAAGGGGAAAATTATTAAGCCCACCATAAACTGGTACAAAGCAGCTTTGCCTGTACCTCCTCCTACAGCAGCTGCTTCAGCACAGAGACCTGCTCATCCCTTGACAGGATAAGCCTGGATGTAAGCTAGCCCAGAGGCTACCAAGGCTCAGAGGGGGCAAGAGGGGGACACCTGAATCTGTGGGAAGGTGCCAAGAGCCTGGAACATGCAGGGAGAGCAGCCTTGGGAAGAGGCAGGTTCAAGAGGGCTCCAGCATTCCTACAAGACTCCATCAAGCCCATCATGGAGCCCTGGTAGCAAAGCTGCTCAGTGATTGCTGAGGCATGACCAACCCACCCCATCAGAAACACTTGGATCCAGCAGCCTGAGCTTAAGGCAAATGGTCACTTCAGCATTTTGGAGCCACTGTCCAGGGTTTTCCAGCATGGTTTACAACCTCACCCCAGCATGTCTGGCTGGGCTAGTCCTGACATAGCCACAAAAGACTGCAACACATTGAGGGATGGATTCCTGAAGGCACCTGAGGCCGTATTCCCATCAATTTAGCTCAAAAAACACAATGCGAATATCTGTGGGGAGCTGACTCTAGCATCTCCCCTTTCTGTTGTTATTATGTCCATAGCAAAAACGTTTTGCTTTCCTTTCTCCTCCTAAGCAGCCCCAGATTCCTTTCACAGCACCACCTGGTTCAGTCCCAGCACCCCTGCAGCACAATGCCTCCCCAACATTATCAAAGACTACTCTGGAAGAGCAACCCAACAGAAGAGCTGTTTGCAGGATGTTGGAAGGGACAAGGTCAGCCTGACTTCTACCCTGTGTGCCACAGCTGCCTGGAAAAATGCTGACTAAAACGGTTTTTCTTGAAAAAGATCAATATCATTTTGTTCAAACCAAAATGTTTGGGGAAACATGTCAATTATGATAAAACTGTAACGGGGAAAAGAGTCCAAACATTCCACTGCAATCGTATCATATAGTTAATGCTACAGTAAATATTTACACTGACCCTTTGTAGCCATGCATTCAATATTTAATATGACTATTACATTTAACATTAAAACTAATAGAACAGTTTCTGAGGAAATAATCAACATTTACCTGAATTTGCTTAACATAAGATGCTGAAATTTTAATTTTTCACTTCAATTACAAGTGAATTTTAATTTTTAAATACTTAGACTTCCTGCCAGATAGGAACTTTGGCTCCTCACCACCAACAGTCCAAGGTCAGAGTAGTTCACTAGAATTGCTGGTACATCTCCAGCCTCTTGTTCCTGCAGGAGCCACTGGGAGGTAGTGCCCCAAACAGGTCGTCACAGGGCAAAGCTGCTGCAGCACAGAGCTGACACGCTCAGCACAGCACAAGTGAAGAGGCAAAGACAGCACTACTGGCCAGAGCCTACTCCTGGAACACTCTCCCCAAGGGTCTGCCAAATGGCCTCTCATCATGTAGAGGCAATTGGAGACACGTGTTTGACCACCACAATTTTTTCATCTCTTGCCTCAGCTTGTCAGTCTGTCCCTGAAGATATTACTATTTCCTTCTAACTGCTGAACAGCCAGTGATCTCCATCTTGCATGTGTCACACGCATTATTAAAAACAACCTCATTTCACCCAAGTGCACTGGGAGATCCATCATTCAAAGCACCATGTTAGCTCCTAGCCTCAGCAGCACAGGCCAGGAGCGTGGTGGCAGCCAACATTTCTGAGTGTGTTACACCCACCATGCAGGATGCTTCTCTCATCTGCTGCCCATTTGTTGTGATTGCTTGGCAGCTGAAGTTCTTACCTGCAAATTGAGCTCTCCAGATTGGGAGCTTGTTGCTGTGCTCCACAGTTGTACCCATGTGTCATTAGAGAAGTTTGCCTGAAGAAAAGGTTTCAAAATGTTTTGCAGAGTTGCCATCTACCTTGTACAGCATTCACTCAAGCTTATCTCTAGCTGTATAAAGTGTATACAACTATACATACAGATATCTCCATTGTCATCACTTAGCCTAGCAAAATACAAAATCCCAAAAGTATGTTTCCTTCCTTAATGGTGAGCATGTAAAGGTGCTCAATCAGAGGCACTCAAAACATGTTTAGAGTAAACACTTGAAGGGTGGTCATTGAAGCCAGCCACATTTTCTTTTCTCAGAGCCATCACCCTTTCTTTCTCCTCCTTGCTGTTTGGCAATTTTCTGAAATACCAAGTGCACTCCCCGGTATAAGCAGCCTCATTTTTCATCAGAAATGCTCTAAATGATCCTGCTTTGCACATGGAAGTTGTACTAGATGGTCTCAGGAGGGCCTTTCCAGCCTCACTTGCTTTCCTTCACAACAAAATCAAACCAATGTGGGAGAAAAATCTAAACAATAAAACATTGTTATTTCCAAAGGAAAAAACTCTATTCTTCCTGCTGCATTCACAACCTGCTGCTGCTGCAGCCTTTTCCAGAATACCTCATACAGTCAAAACCTGATGCATTATCTTATCAGCTGGATGCAACTGCGAATCTTGCCAAAATATTTAACAGGAATTTTGCCATTTTTGTCAAGCATCTTACAGCATCAACTGTGAGTCTGGGAGTGAATTTTAACTTGCAGCATCAACAGGTGAATCTGGGAGAATTATAATTTATATTTGTTTAAGCCACACATTGGTAGGCTGCCCTACTTACTGAAGTGGGTTGTATGTGCTTAAAACAGAAGTCCAGTGCACCTGAAAAATTGGGAAGCAATCAAGGGTCTTTAACTCTCATAATTTTTACTATTCTATTTGGTGTGCCCGAGTTTAGCAATAGCTGGGCTTGAGAATACTGGCATTATCAACTGAGAATGTTTCTGAACATTATAATGTAAAATAAATAGCTTTGCCTTATAACTGTCATTTTTGTGAATTGCATGCAGTACACATTATAAAATCTTTCAGCTGGATTAGGAAACCTAGGACTCAAAGTAGGCTGAAAAAGATATAGGTAATATCCTGGTATTTGCCAGGTAATTTGGGCAGCTTCTTTTCTCTCTTCTCTTGCTTCACCAAAGGACTGTGACTATGCCGAGATCCCACAAATCCACTACCCTAGAGGGGATTCCTGACCAAACTGCATGTGTATAATCCCAAGTCTGCTTTGGCCATGGTGAAGGTTAACAACTTCCAGATTTTTCCAAATGCTACTTTGTTTGTCTCTACTGATATTTTATTCAGGGAAGGAATGAAAAGGACACCTTTTGGTTTACCTGTTATACTCTGCAAATACCTCCATGCCACTTTAGACACCTCAGAAAATGAAAAATCACTTACAGGTAGTATAGATGCCCTCCACAGCATCCCTGCTGCTTGTAGGTTCAGTCAGGTTGTCAGTTTATAAAGAGAAATTGTCTGCAACACCCTACATTGATCATGAAATCATATTGCACATTATTTTCCTTTCCATCTGTACTTCCCACTAATCACAACAATCTACAAGGAAGAAGGGCTTAACACTTCCAATGCATCTTTGCGTGACAGCTTTGTTACTTGAATACACTCTGTACTTCCCACCTGGTGCCATCCAGGCCACTCTCCCTGCTGGCACAGTGCTTCCCACTCAGCTCTGCTCCCCACAAGCATCCATGGGCAGTCATGATATGCGATTGCAGGGAATTGAATTGCCACAGGCAGCAGAAGGAGCACCTCAGACCCAGCACTCACTTGATGAGCTGAGCTGCACTGTGCTTGGACTTTTCTTGTTCCTGCTCACCCTGTAAAGCAATGTTTACATTTGGTTTTCCCCCAGGAAGATGCATGCTACCGTTTGTGTGGGATGGAGCAAAGGCTTCTGCCTCCCTGTTCAGGCAGCTCACCCTGGCCTGACAGAGTTACGAACTCCACATTTCTGTTGTTGCTGGTCCTTTATGACCTCAACCTTACAGTTATTCCTGTGACATTGGGGTGCCTTGGCCCGAGCAGAAGAGTAGAAATAATTCTTTAATCTGGCAAATGAAAAAGTGAAGACTTAGAGATGCTACAGATTCTTCTGCCAGCTCTCTGGACTGAAGACAGCAGAGCATGCAATCAAGGGGCTTTGCATGGACTTCCTGCTGAGAGCTCCAGTTCAGGGAGCACAACTTTCCACACGAGAGAACAGGAATTGCTGTATCCAGGTTAACCTGCTGTCTGTGCTCCCATGTGCTACCACTGTGCTGAGGGTCCTAAGAAGCTGCTGATAATGAGGGTATGTACACTCGTGCTCTTCCTTCAGCTGCAGTGTAGAAATAAACTGAGGCACAGGCCAGGGTATCTGCATAACTCAGCCTATCTAATATTTCCCTATCTCATTTACAGCTGCTGAGATAGCAGAACATGGGGGGTGTAGGAGTACAGCAGTGACGTGTTCTGCAGGTGACTCAGGAATTCCAGGTAAAGGGATGAACCACCACTGATTGACAGAAATACCTTATATGTTCAAACCTATTGCTTTAGACTAAAAAAAAGTAAAAGAAAAAAGAGAAAGGTGTTAATGGTAATAGAACAATACCATCTTCTAGCACATTTTCCACTTCCACAGAAAGCTTTATATAGCGTTAATGTCAGTGATATCAGAAACAGGTGTTCTTTCTAGGAAAGGTCCAGCAGCTATTTGTGTCTCTGCCATTTAAGATGACATGCTGTCTGCAGAAGAGTAAGAGCTATTAGATGAACATTTATTTGCTGCATTTTTAAACTCTGGCACACTGTATCAGAAGACACCTTAGCCTACCTGGGATTCTGGTGTCAAGTAGGCAGCCTGCCAGTTAATGAGTTACTTAATAGCTCATAAAGTATCCCCTTGACTCCCCTCAAACTATAACCATTCCCATGCAGCAAACCAAGCATTGATCACACACTTGCAAGCATTTTCCATATCAAATGTCAGAAAGCAGAAGAAAGATGGTGCCAAGATCCATTAAATTCTTGATACTTTTTGTTGAGGGATGGGAAGACTGGCATCCTGTCTGCACACTGTGGGACAGACCCTTCCAGCTGCCATTTCATTTGGTCACTAAAATGTGGAGGGACAACTGCACTGTGTAATCATCCCATAACACTTCAGCCCAAGCTTTATACCAGGATTCTATACTGAGCTAAATCAAGTTTCTCTTTTCCTGGACGATAGGCACAGCCCTTGGAGGCTCACACAGACTGCAGCAGGAAGAGGACGTGGCAGAAGCTAAGCTTGGTTTCCTCTGGATCAAAGAGCACTATCCATTGGCACAATAACCCCAGCTAAAGTGTCTGGATGGACTTTGAAATATGGCAGAAAATGTGAAAGTTTGCAAATTAACTTTTATGTTCCGCCCCATTTGGCTGGTGTGAAGTGCATTAAATGCTACCATGGAGTGTGTCAGAGAAGGTACTGGATGGAGAACATTTAATGTGAACATCTGTACTTACAGGGTCACTGGCAATAGTAGTGGTTATCTAAGTGACTGACAAACCAAGCCTCCAGCTCAAAGGTTGCTATTTCATTTGTATTTGTGCTTACGTCCCTACTACTAACACGTGTTTCTTTCCTCATACACAAAACCTCAGTAAAAAACCTATTTAAACTAGAATATCTGATCAATAGTAGGATATAGTACAGTCATAAACTATAAAAAAAATGAATGAGAATTTGAAACTATCTAGCATGTACTCAGAGAGCTATCATTCCGTCCTAAAGGGTTTTATTCCGGGAGAGGTCTGGTCTAAATGAGTATTCCACATGTAGTGGCTTATGGATATGGAATATATGCTTAAGCGAGTGTAGCAAATAATGAATGAAATCTTAGCAGGAAACACAGGGCACTTACTGGAAGAAGGTTTTTCCAGACAACTGTGATTTCAACATTAGAATTATTAAATACTTCAAGAGTCAACATTTCTTCATAGTGCATCCTTGCTATACTTCACAGATTCAGCACTGCATGCAAAGCATGCATCACAAATGACATATGCTCATGAGCAGGTAGCTTATCTGTAAACACATTCTCTGAACACATGTACTGTACCTGTGCTTGCAGGCACAGTTTGCAGCATTCAATGTTCCTTAACTTCCTGAGAATCTGTGGGCTGTTTTAAAAAGAGAATTAAATACCCTTTTCAGTAATAATCTTTCCTTCCCCACAGCCTTCTGGAGAATTTTGTTGTTGTTTTTTGATTATTTTAACTGCCAAATGCACACAATAAGAGTTGTGTAAGGTAGCTTCTTTCTTCCTTTGTTTCCACAAGAACAAGCTCCATTGACCCAAGAACCTTCAAGGTAGTGTCACTTCACTCATGTTAGTATGCATGGCTGTGCTGCTGGAGCTGCAGAGGCCTCCAGGGCTTGGCATTTCAGCATGATGAATGACATCATCTCTCAGTGAACCCTTGGAAGAACCTCCTAAGTTTGGATTGGGCTGAGCAGATGTGGACAGGTGCTGGTGTGTGGTCAGGCAGAGTTTTCCAGGAGCGAGGCAGAATATTGCCCCAGCACGGGGTTGTGGAGCACAGCGTGGCCCTGGAGCCTCAGTGCACTCACTTGGGGAAGCTCATCCCTCTGCTACAGCTCCCAGGAGCCACTTCTTGCTGCTTCTGCCTTCTGCAGAGTGAAAGGGCTAACTGAGCTGGAGGAGGCCTGCAGAACCTCACTGTGCAGGGGGACATTTGCCAAGGAAAGAAGCAGGTTGACTTTAAAAGCATCGCAATACATTTAACCAAGCTGACAGAACAGGAAAAAAGAAAAAAAAAAACCCCAAACTCAAGGCAAACTACATTTGATCTGGAAATTATTAATATTTGAGACAATAAAGGCAGACCCCCTGAATACTATTAGCATAGAATCCCTCCTCAGAGCCAAACCACACTTTAAAGGACTTCATCTCGAAAGAGCTCTGCCGAATTGAAACAGAACTACTACCATGACTAGAGGGTTTTGGTGCCAAAAGATGTCAGATTGAACACGAAACAGAATTTTCATTCTTTTGTGTCCTCCATAAATATTAGCAACTTGACACCCCATAATGAAAGCAAAATGCACTTAAGCACGGGCAGAAAAACCAAACTAGCCAACCATTCTTCTTTTAGTATTACAATTGGAAATTAGTTGTAGAGGTCAGAGTTTTCCAGCATCACTGTAGGTTGGGATTAGCTCCATGGACATTAAGTTCACAAGAAGAGAATTTGGCCTTGCATGGTACAAGAGGATTGAAATTCCATGAAATAGCCACCCCATCCTTCCAGCCCTTAGCTGGATGGAAGCAGCTGCCAAATTCTTGTCTACAAACTGGCCTCAGCACACACTCATGGCCAGCAAGCAGAAGAGGGAAGTGCAGCACAGGGGGGCCACAGCACCTCGCTGGCCTGCTCAGGACCCTTCCTGAAGAGACCCAGCACCCACTGCAGCCAAGAGGCAAGAAGTGACAGGGAAAGCACAGTAGCCAGGATTTGCTGCAAGGCATTGCTTTGGTTCACTTTTCTCATGTATCTGATAAAAGTATCTGAGCGTCTTGGGGGGGAAAGTATCTCAATTTAAATCAGAAAAAAATATTTTTGTATTGGTCCTCATACCCATCAAAAAAGGCAGGGCACTTCCTCTAGGCAAGAACTTCCACCCTCCAAGACATGCAACAAAATACTAACTGTAGTGGGAAAAGTAAACACAGAATTCCCTCCCCTATCACCCCGCCAAAAAAAAAAAAAAAAAAGGCAAGAAGGTAAACTTGAATTAGTCTGGAGTATCCACAAAGCACAGGATCTGAATTCTGTGTTTCTCTTCAAGCATCTCTCAATGAAACCTTTCTGGATAGGCCTTGGAGAAAACAGAAGACAGGAAATTTCCTCTGCGTGGGAAAAGTATTGGAGAATAAAAATAGGGAAATATTTGTTTCAATTATCATCCCTGCATAGGACAACAAAGGGTTTTGCATGCACTATAGGGGAAAAAAACATTTAAAACATGCTACTCTTAAAACTAAAATTAATTTAAAAAGCAGAACTATTGCTACCACCATATTTACTGGTACCTTCAGATATTTTCTTCCACCGATTTTAGAGCCAGCTTCAGAAAAGGAAATGAGAATTAAAGGGGCAGTGGTGCCTCAGGCAATAAGAGTACTCCCCAACCAATCACAAATATTTGAACTTTTTACTCTTCAGGCTTTGCAAGTGCCCGGAGAGCTTTTTGAATGCTTACCACAAAGTTTTACTTGCTGTGTCTGATGCAGGAGCAAAATAACATCACTGAAGGCTCTGGACACCAAGACAAAGAACAGCTTTGCTCAAGGAGAGCTCCTTCTTGATAAGGAGGGTGTTCATGAATGCTTTGCCTGCCATGTCCTGTTGCAGGGATCAGGGCCTGCCTGAGCTCCAGGTTGTTCCCACATTCTCCAGCACAGAAGGAAGGCACTGAGGAGTCTGTTGCTTAAACAGTTTCTTTGTGATTAATTACTGTATGGAAAGAGAGTAGCCTTAGGTAAATTTCTGAACCTCAAACTACATGTTAGAAAGACAGTCCCAACATCGAAGAAACACAGAAGACAAAGAATCCTGTTGTTTCTAACATGAAATGAAGTCTGTTTAAAGTCTAGAGAATCCAGTAAACAGCTCTGTGGGGAGCTATTTCTGCAGCGAGTCCCTAAAATTATCTGGGATATCAGTTACTGCCATTGTCCTGGCTCCTTCTTTAGCCCAGCTTTGAAAACACTGACCTCACCCATCAAACACCTTCTGTAGAAATCTCAGATTCTCCTGAAGGGAACCCAGCCCTGCCTCGAAAGTCATACTGTCTCCTACTGAAATAAATTGTATTTTCATGCTCCACTCCCACAAACTGTGGGTGCACCTCCCTCAAGGAAGGATTAGATCTCTGCAATGTTCCTAATCTCTAAATTGTTTAGGTAATTTCATTTAACTTTGCTGATAGATCGGGAATGTATTTTGCAGAATCATTTACTGATTGCTCATTTCATTCCTTTTGAAGTGTTTCCAGAAAGGCAGGGAAAGGACAGGGACATTTTCTATATTGTCTTTCCTCCACTTGCACCATTAAGATATTTGTTCTTAGGTGTTCAAATATCCCCTCCCTTTCAAGTGAAAGAGGGTAATATTCACTCTCTCTCTGCCTCTTGCTGCCCACCACTGCCTTTACTGCTCCCTGGCAGCTGCTTTAGGGGGAGGTGCAGGAGCAGCTGCTGTAGGAGTGCACAGGGGAGGGATGACCTCTGGCAGAGGTTACTCACACCAGTGCTTCTAGAAGGGGCCAGAAGCCACCTCTTACACCATCATCCTTTCAAAACTCCTGCCACAAAAGTGTTCCAAGTTCCCCCAGTTGCCTGTACAACATGGCTCCAGTGTTTGACCAGTTCCAGAAAGGGTCACCAGGTCAACCTACATTTATTTAATGTAGGTTTTGATGAGGTCGTGCAGGTACTTTACGGCTCAGTCAGCAACTGTTCAGGTGAGGAGCTTCTACTCCAATCCCAGCCACTGGATCCCAGCAGCCTGCCCTATCCAGCAGACACTACTACCCTTCCCAGGGCTCAGATTTATTTGATCCAGCTTTTATGCAAAAGCACATAAAAACAATATAAACACATTTATATAAGAGACAAATATGTGTGTTTAAATTAGCTCATTCCACAAACACAGGCTATTGAACAGCCCCACCTGCACATGGAGAAGGCAGCAACAGCCAGGTGCATGCGTAGGAGAAAGGAAGAATGAAGGAAGGAGGAAAAAAACAGGAACAAGAGCTGAGTGCAACATGAGGATGGTACAGAGAAGGAAAGAAGACAGACCCTCTTGTGTCTCAGCCACAGACAGGGCTGACCTGTGTCACTACTGCTAAAGCTGGTGTGAAGCAGAAAGGCAATTCCGGGGCTGTGCATGGGGATCCTGCAATCCCACCACCATCAGGCGTCACTCCTCAAGGGCTTCCTGCAACGTGCTGGGCCTTGGCAAGCCTGACATTCACCTGAGTGTGTCTGGCAGGCCTGTATGGCAGCCCCTAGGGCTGCCTAAGCTGTGACAGCCACAGCATTTCACTGGGAATGAACAGGGGCCTGGAAGAATGGAAATAGAAGAAAAAGATCAGTAAAACCAATCCAGACATCCTGGTCCACCTCCCCGCCATCTGCTGACGTGCAAGTGGCCTGTCCAGAGAAAGATTTACAGTAGCCCTGAGAGTGACCAGACCCCAAACTTCTCTGGGAACATCAGCTGGGACAGAGTCCCCAGCATTACTTCATGAGTTTGACTTAGATATGTTATTTCAGTTTAAAAGAGGTTTTTTGAAACATGCTAAAGCTGAAGTAGAAAGTCAGGACTCCCAAGGTGACATCCTCAACTCTGACCAAGAAGCCAAGATGACAAGTGCTCAAAGGAAGTAGGGCTACACCACAGCAAAAAACCCCTCCTCTTGAAAGGGAAAGCTGCACTGAGGCAGAATCCATAAATACTCAATGCCTGGAGTCTGGTCTGGATAAAAACCACAGGGAATGCCCTCAGGACTGAGTGCAATGCTCTATAGTTTAATGATACATATCCTTGCATTGTTAAATCTGCTCTTTGCTTAGGTACAGATGCTAAGGTGAAGACTAACTGAGCACTCCCTCAGAAAACCTCTGGCTTTTCATACCCAAATATTTGAAATTTAATGGACATTGGTCACTTAATTCCCACAGGACTCATCTCAAGAGCTCATTCTCGATTCCTATGCATCTCCACCTTTATGTGTGCACTTAAAATGAGTGAATACCACTGGATTGTATTACTAGTATAACTGAAATTGACATGTTAAACATGCTTCTCCTGAACTGTATCTAGGCAATCCTAGCTTTTTACCAGAGAAAATGTTGGAAAATAATATTTTTTAAAAACTACAAAGCCTTTAAAACATACACAGTTAAATTTTTCTGTTAAACCTTTTGATATGTATTAAAGCCTCAATATTAAAAAAAAAAATCACAATGCTGCTAATTTAATTTAAACCAGCCATGAAAACAAAGGATTTAACTACAGTGCAGTTAATGATTCCAATAAAAAAATCTAGCTGTTTACATGTTTTACACAAAGACTTTTCCTGGCCCCTTTTAGTTGTCCATACAATACATTGTTAAGTTAACACTTAATAACACCAGTTTAATATATAACAGAGGGAAAGTGCACTGCAGCCTCATTTGCTCTATTTAGCAAGTCCTATTAAATTCTGGTTTTCTCCCTCAGAAGATCGTAAATATACCAATGTTCACCTTTGAGAATGGAAGTCTAAAGTGCAACATAATTTGGGCAAATCGCTTGGCAAGTAATTTGTGACCCTCAATTTGAAACCACATTAAAAGTACCTATTCTGCTAAATGGGAGATCCAAGGCCAACTGGAGCATGAAGCAGAAGAGGGCATAAGTTGCCATTTCCCTTTTCTCCTGAAGCCTGAGAGCCCAGCTGAGAGTCAGTAGTGACTGTGACACTACCTGCAAGCCTTGGCTTCCAGAGGAATATCACTGTGCCAGCCAGTACTTTGAAGGACTTGTTGCTGACCAGCTGGGGCGATGTCTGGTGGATATTACAAAATTCCTGTACCAGGAACTGCTGTGAGTTGCTAAGGGCTACAGCTCACACATGTCAGACAATGGGCAACTCTAACATGGACGAGCAGAGTAACAACCTCCCCCTTTTGGCATGGGAAGTGGACAACAGAAAACTCCAAAACAGAGTTTGAAGCACGAGTTTTGGAAAAGATCAGTAAGGGAGACTGCAGCTCAGGATTCTGGGGATGACAGGGACTCTCAACACAGAAGGGAGGGACTTGCCTTTGTAACAGAACAATCTCAGTTCAACAACAGCCCAAAGGTCTGCGCAGGGAGCCAGGCACCCAGTGGGAGGACTTCCAGAGTAGCCTAGGAGTGTGTGTGCCCAGGAGAGTGTGTGTGTTGGAGACAGTGCAGGGGCACATCCACTGCCCACACACACTCCCAGACCACTCCAGCCAGTCAGATATCGGGCTGCAGGAGGAACCTCACTGAACACTCTGCTGTTTGTTACTATCCTTCTAGCCATCTCCTCAGGCTCTGTTGACTTCCCACATCTGCTGACCAAGCCAGGAAGGCTGTAGGAGCTGAACACTGCCACGCCTGCACTAAGGGCCACTGAAGATGTGTCCCCCAGGCGCTTCTGGCCCAAAGTCACACTGCAGTCAAGAGGGCTCCCCTGCAAGTGGAGCTGGCTGTCTCCCTGGCACAGTGCAAGATGTTTGTAGAACAACTCAGAATCAGCTATGAATTCAGGTTCCCAGCTCTACACGGGTCTGCAGGTACAAGAGTAGTTTATACTTCAGTACAGTTTAAACACTGGTTCTCCTGGTGATCTGTTGATGTACTCAGTCATTAGTATTTAAAGCTTGTGTTAAAGGAAGAAGAAAGCCAAATCCCCAAAGAAACAAGTGTAGGAGAAGAAAATACATTCTGGCTAGGACTCCAGCAGAGATATGGCTCTCTTGTCAACAGTTGGTGAAACACCTTCAAATATATGGAAGAACTATAAACAAAGCTACAAATATGTCTGGGTTTGAGTAGCAACAAAAAACCAGAGCTCCTGCTAGTGCATTCCTGACAGCACTGACTGACACTCAATGTGGGTTTTGGGTGTTTTTGAGGGTGGTGGTGGTGTGTATTAGCTCCTTTGCTGGAGTCCAAATTCTTTCAAAGGATATTTTCCTGCAAAGCACTTAGTGCCTCAAAGCCTTGCCTGAATTCCCAGACAGCACAAGCACCCTCAGACATGAAGTTCCAGGTCCAGCTCTAACATGCATACATTTTTACCAGTTGTTCAAGGTATAATGTAATTAATTATAACAATTCAGCAGCAATTGAGCATCCATTTTACACAATATTATAAAAATCACAAATGAAGAGAAAATTTCTAGACACCTTTTCTTTCCAAACCCCAAACTTTTCTGTGATACATTCTAAATGAGACAAATTGATACAGCTGCAACATTACCCGGGCTCTCCTGCCTCATACTGAGGTTTGGCTGGGAGAACCTGAAACTTCCATTAGTTCAGGTTAGAAGAGCAGAGAAAGCCTCTATGCCCTTTACTTCCAGGTGCCTATATTGTAAATGCAAAGCAGAATCTACAGCTACCCCAAACAGAGAAATACAGAACACTTCTAGCTTTGATTCTCCATCACCAAGTTGCACTTGGCAAAGGTGTTGAATGTTTGAATCGTGCAATTCAGTTCAGGGCAGACACCCAAGACCACTGGGGACCTGAAATCTGCCCAGGCTAATTATTTGGTCTGCAAAAAACTAAGGCAGCTCAGCTGCTGTCCCATGCCCATCTCGCTCCAGCGAGCTGCTCTGTGCCTCTGTTCAAACCCCAGCCTGCCTGCAGGTCAGCTGGGCTGTAACTACAGCATTCACAGAGCAAAGCCAGAAGCAACAACTGCAAGTTCTCCCTTCAGAAGGTGATACTGGGTTTGGCTGGGATAGGGTTAGTTTTCTCCATCATAGCTTTATCACGCTGTGTTTTGGATTTGTGTTGAAAATGGTGCTTTCACTGCACCCCTGACATCCTTGGTTACTCATTCCTACTAAATACAGGCCTGCTGCAGAAGAGCTGTTCCAGCTAGAGCATCTCAAAGAATTTGTTTGCCTAAGAGACTCCCCCTTGTGAGGCTTAATCCCCTTTGTAGGTGCTACCAGTAAAAGTCACCTCCACTCCCCCATACATGCAGCACTCACACTGTGATCCAGCTCTCTAGAAATTATTATGCACAGCATATAGGGATGCTGTGGATTTAATAAGATGCTGATTAGACACAAATGCAGAAGAATATTATCCAACTATAATATTGATACAGGGTGGATCACAGAGCTGTAAATTTGCAGACATTCCATAACCTATTGGCATCCAACATCACAACTTGCTGGCCTTCAGAATCTCTGTCTGAGATTAAATGCATAGTTGGGTACTTTAATTAAAAGACTACCCATACCTTTGTAAATAGCTAAAGATCAAGAGCCTGCAACAACTGAAAAGAGATGAGGTTTGTGTTTCTTTTTACCCTCAGATACACCCCGAGTAGTGGTCACGTGCTAATTTCAGGTCTCTTGCAACAGCACACTGGGCAGTTTTCCAGACTGGTATCTCCACTGCAAACAGAACCAAACTGCAGCTTATCAGACTCTGCTAACTTTGTCCCAGCTGGAGATGTTTCGACACCTCAGCTTCAGTTCTTGGGAATTATAGTATTTTCTACTTCAGACATTTAAGTTCTTTAATAGATAAATTGATGAAGCTATTGCTCCTCCTGGATGCTCATGCTGAGACAGCACACCTAGAGCAAAACTTATCTTGTAGAGGCTAAATGAGCAACAGAACCCACATCAGTAGTGCCAGTACACCAGAGGTGATCACGCTGTTCAGAGTGCCTGCATTTGGGGCAAGAGGGGCTGAAACTCAGGTGGGCCATCTCCCAGCTGCAGGGGCATTCGGACAATTTGCAGCTGCAAATTTTTGGCATGGAAAAGATTTGTGGAGAAGCATTCAAAAGGCAGCAGAAGATGGAACAGCTGCAGAGATTGGTGACTGGATCATTCCCTGATGTAGGTGGAAAACATAAGAGTTGCTTCTTTAGGCCTGAGCTCTGTCCCCTTCCTGCCTGGTAGTCCCATAAAAGAGCACACTGCCAACTGCAGCATTAGCTGCTGAAACACACACCTCGCATGCATTTTATTTCTCCCAACTAATTTCTTCTTCTGCAACTATTTCCAGTTCCATTGCCTGGGCACTCAGTAGAAAAGCAAGGTCAAGACTTACCCTATAAGACTTCAGTGGATTTTTCCCTCTCTCTCTCTCCTGATTCTTCTCCCCACATTTTCCCAAGGCTGGAAATGCAGTGTTATACCTAGGCTCTGTCCCTGAGCTGTTCAGTCAGCTTTCTTGTACAACCCCTGCCAATCAACTACCAGTCAGTCACATTACAGGATGGATGACAAGGAGGGATTTCTCATGGCTGGGCTGTGTAAAAGGGACTGAATCCTGATGCACAAAACAATGACTACACATTCATTTACCAGTGCAAATTACATATTAACAGCTGTTAGTACCCAAATATAGTTAAATTGCTAATTCTGAAGCTTATCTCTGTTCTCTTGATTCACTTTGGTCCACTAAACCTTATGTATTTGTGAGCTGCTCAGTAAGGATCCACAAAAGGTTCTCTCAGAAAAGCAAAGTGTCAGATTTCAGTCAGGATCCACAGCTCTCTGGATAAAGGAGAAAAGCCACTGCTCTATATTAATAAAGAGGAGAGTTGAGTCTGTGTAATCAGGGCTCATATCACATATTACTATGTATGCTAAACCTACTGTCTATAATATAGATGTATCAAGAGCCTGAAGTTCTGGCCACTGCATGTTTGGAGATATATGGATTTAGATTTTAAGCATTTATAGAACTAAACTAATCCCACTTTGGAGCTAAAAAATTATTATAGGCAAGAGTCTTTCATATCAGAAATCCCTCATGTGTTTGTTATTACATGAATCCTCCAGAATATATTCTAGCAGAAATACTTGGCACTGTTAGAAAGCTCCGATGTACTTGTTGAGTTTAAAAAAAAACCAGTTGAGATTGCAAGGCTAGAGATGCAGTCATATCCCTGAATATAACCTGAGACGCAGACAAACCAGTAGTGGGAGGACCATTTATACTTAGTGACTAGGTTGTCAGCGTGAAAACCACAAGTGGGTTGTAAGTGTAGGGTTGGCTGTATTTAGCTTTTTTATATTTGCTGATTCAGCTTTGACAATCAAGGGATGTTGTTGCTCAATTTGACTAAGCAGACAGTTTTGTTTGCCTTATCTCAATCCATTGGCTGATAACTAGGCCTGATAAGAAGCACTAGCATTTTCTTTAAAGATCATCTCCTCCAAATATCATCTTGCTTGTCTTTACCACCCTTGAAACCAGACACACACAAGAAAGACTCCAACTATGTCCTTTTTATGCCACACAAAGCCAGAACTAAAGACACTAGGTCTACAGGAAGGACTCGTATGCTAGATCCAGTTGCAAAATACACTGCCAAATGGATCAATAATTTGGTTTTTTGTTTGTTTCAGAAGTGTTTTTTAAAGTGTTCATTAAACGCCAAAACCCTTCACACCACGTTTTTCTTCAAGCCTGGCTGTATGATGCTTGTTAACCCTGACTGCAGTTATTGGCCACTGTTAATCAGAAACAGCTCCTCTTCCTTTTCCCCTTCCTTCAGGAAACCTTGCTCTTAAGCAGTTTGCAGTTTTGGTGCCATTTTCAGAGAGATAGTTCAAAAAGCTAAGGACTAGAATTTTTTTATTTTAAAAGGTCTAATGCTATTTTGAAAGTTTATAAGCAGTCAGAAGTGACATCACTTTTCTAACATATGCTCTTAAGCATAAGTAGTGGAATTTCAAAGCACATTCAGCATTGGTCTTTTTTCTTTTCCAGCTGAATCAATAGTCAAATTTCTATTGCCCTTGTGGCAACTAAATTTGGCAAATACTGTTAAAGCCTCACTCAAAGTAAAGCAATTAAGGAGTTTATCAAACCTGCAGTCCTGGGTTTCAGGATTAAAAGCAGCACAGGACTCTTCATGTTGTTCCTCTTTCCCCCATTCATGGCCAGCACCATCTGGGCTCCTCAGACGGCGTGTGCCTCTGCGCAGCAAACACACACGGTCAGGGGCTACAGAAGTTGAATTGCCTGCCTGAGCCCTCCTGCTTTCATAAGGCTCTCTCACCTTCCTACACAGTATGAAAAAATAATAAGGCACTGTTTTGATAGAGACAAAATGGTTGTTCAAATACTTCTGCTAATTTCACAAAGATGCATGATAATGTTTCACATATGGCTCTGTGCCTTTTAATAACAGAAATTGAACACACATTTCAAGACACAAGTTTTGTTGATGTGCTGCTGATAGTCCAGAGTAACTGTTTGCCTTGTGGTTTTAATTATTCTAAAGACAGCCCAGGGATTATTTACCCAGAGCTAATGGGTTTACGGGCTCTTTAAGAAGCATGATAAGCCCACAGATGTGGCAGGGAATGGCACGGGGGTCAGAGCTACCACGGGGGCCTACACTCTGGAGGATGAGGAGGTCGTAGGGAAGGGTTTATCCGGCAGCCTCCAGCCTCTTAATTATCACATGGCCGTTAGGATAGCTGTGTTCTGTGTAAACATCCCTGTTTTCTCTGGAAGGGACTCTGATCCGGAGAGCACAGTCCACAGCCTCGAGAGTGTTTCCTGGCTTTGCCGCAGCACACCCAAGGATAGGGCCGGAGTGCTGGCGTGGGGAGCAGGTCCTGAGGGCCTCTCTCCCCAATCCCTCCCAAAGCCCTGGCATTTACTCCGGCAGCCATCCCCACCTGTGCTGGCCAGGCCCTCACGCTGCCAAAGCGCCTCAGGAGACCACAGCAGCTCTGCTCTCCTCATGCAGGAGCCTGCCTTGCCAGTACCTCCTGCCAGTCCTGGGCCCGCCTGAGCCGGGGTGGAAGCTGGGCAGCTGGAACAGGACCGGCTGCAGCTACTTATACCTGCTAAAATGTCAACACTTTGGCTAACTAAAGAGCTTTCGATTGCCATCAAGTCCTGCACCAGGAACTAGGCACAGTGCTGTCATTATCTGGGTCATCAGCTGCACTGCTCTCAGGGAACATACCTGGGCCTCTCCAGAGCCAGGAAGACAACCTCTCCCATGGCTGAAACTTCCTAGCTGCAGTGCTTTTACCTGGATAGCAAATTTGGAGGGTTTGAAACCACATCAGGATGTTTTAGGCCCAACTCTCACCACTGATCTAGCACAAAGTCACAGCTGCTATTCCTGGATCACACCAGAAAAAGTGGGTAGGAATCTGGTCTCTTCTATAAAGACTGTGTTGCACCATGTTAAGCATAATTTCTTTTAGAACACTACCAGTTAATCATTCTATATAATCACCTTTATTTTAGGGATTAAATATAACAAACTTATTGTATAAACCTTGGAAACATTTTGCAGACAGAAGATGATTTTATCTAGAACATGAAAAGCACAGGTACAGAATGGATGAAGCCCTAACAGATAGACACCAAGAGTATTTTAGGATTCAAAGTTTAAAACAGATTTAAAGTGCCTGAAAATGCAACAGGTCAATTTCCCCAGCACTGGAAGAAAGTAAGCAGTCAGCAGCTTCACGGACACCAACACAGTCACCCTCTGTCAGGAGCAGAAGAGCAGTCAGACTTGCCAGCTGAAAAGAAATCTTTGCAGTTCGTGTGGACCTTAAGAAAGGGATTAGCCTGCCACATTATAAGTTTCTCCTTCTTCGCAAGAGACCCTATCAATTTTGCAGAGGTTTTCAGCCCATTATCACATTACAGGTAGACAGTTGTCATAAAGCATTAGATCTAAGCAAGGCTGACAGCATAACTGCAGGCTAGCTCCAGGCTTGGCAGTCTGTGCAGCACCTGCAGGCGCAGGACCAGAGTGTGCTCCATCAAGAGAGACGCTGGTGTAATCTGCTGTGAATCACTTTGAATTGCTGCCCTCAATTGACAGTGCACTCAAGACCTGGCCCGCTATGTAGACAAAACTCTAAGCACTAGTACACACACAGTCTTGCCAGAAACCTGCTTGCCCTCAGATGAGCAATGGCTACACACCCACATTTTTCACTAGAGCAACAGCTCTGTATTTTGCTCTGCTCTGTCACTATTGCAGGCTCATCATCACCACAAGAATAAGAAAGAACAATGTTTCTCCTAAAAATTGTGGGGGGTTTATAGAGGAAGAGGAGGGTAGGGATTGAGCAGTCAGTGTACTGCTATCCTGGGGAAAAGGAGATGACACACACACTTCAGACAGGATCAGAAAGCCCAGACCTTGGAGAGGTGCACAACCAGTATCAAAGTGCTATGGGACAAGACCATTGGGGTGAGATGGCAACCCCAATATCCTCTCTCTGGGGATACCAACATCCCAATTCAGGTTTCTCAGCATCTTTCTTATAGAGTACACAGGCAAAATCACATCCAGATTATACAGACAGCAGAAGACAGAAATCATAGTTGTTATTCTTGCACTCTGCTCCCTCCAAGTCAGCAAGCGTTTGCTAGAGATTTAAATAGTCAGGTGCTGAAACTTCCTTGGCCAGGTGAGGAGGATTCCTCTTGTATTACTGCTCTCCCAACTGCCCTCCGGAACAAACTCTCACCTTTTTATGTCCCAGCCTAGGTTGTAAGCTGGACACTTCCTTTGGCTTCAAAGTTTGCTGTCATCATTTTCAGAATTTTAATGGGCTTTTGGACCCAAATTCTTACTTGTGCTCTCCTGGAAGCATCAAAAATTTGAAACTGAAAGTGCTTAAATGCCCATCTCCCTGCTACCAATAGAAGAAAACAAAGGGGATTCAGGCCTTAGAGGCCCTTTAAGAGTCTCAGTTTGTTAATTAAAGTTCCAAAAACATTTGCTGAAAAGATTAGGGGGAAACACAGAGTGTGCTGGGTGGGACATTCTGGTTGTTGAGCCAAGTGCCTTCTCTGCCACAGATGCAGTTCCTGGGTTCCTGGGGAGAAGCCAGCTGAAAGAAAAGCCATAAAGAGATTGCACGGCTGAAGGAGCAGTTTCCATGACCAGAAAAACCCTTCTCCTTATTCTTTCAAAGTCTGCAGGGCCCAGACTACAGTACCTGACCAGACTGGCAGCAGCTTTCTCAGAGCCACGTGATCGAGCCAGGGCTGCCTGCTGCATCCTGCACAGGCTCTGCCTCCCTCAGCATCCAGTCCCATCTCCTTGGCATTTGTTTAACCCTACATGCTCATTTCAAGGGCCAATTTGTAAGAGGGACCACCAGCAACAAATGTCAGATCTGGTTTAAGACTTGGTTTGAAGGCATTTAGATAGAAGAATAATCGCACAGGGATGTGGTTTACTCTGGAGAAATAAAGGCTGTGTTTAAATGTCTGAAATTCCTGGTGACTCTAATAACTGTAACCTCCGCCTCAATAAAATGCACAAATAATGTTATTGAAACATTTCCAATCAAAAGGTATTATTTTTGGTTTAAAACATATGCAGTAGTCAGTATTTAAAAGCAAGACGTCTGGGCGGGCTTACCTCTTTCAGGGGAAGAGAAAACTACTGGAACGCTGGTTTAGTCTCTCTTTCTCTGTTTTTATAGCCTTCTTATTACAACATTATAACCTTCAGACAGTTCCTCTGTTGCTTTCTCTTATCAACCAGAAAGTAGCTCTACAGTCATCCATCGAAGAGGTTTTTTACATTGAGGTGTGTTTCAGAGCTTGGCCTGGCAAGACACCACATCCCCGGAGAAGCACTCACTGTCCCTGCAGTAGCTGAGCATCCTCAGTACCACACAACCCAATGGGCACCAGCAGTGCTCCTAGCCTGGTTATCGTGCCAGTCTAGCAGGCACCAAATAAATTCAGGAACCTGAGAGCCCCTTGCCAATTTTGACTTGGCAGATCACAGGGCTACGTAACAGTGGCTTGTAAGAGTAAGATTTTATTTTCAGTGGCATCTTGACTCTTTAAGGCACCTACAAGGAAGTCTCAGAAGGTATAAACTGGTAAAGTGCCCACCTGCATCTTTAAGTGCTTAAATATCAACTGCCTGTATTTCTTCTGAAAAGAGACCTCGGGATCCCCAGCACTACTGGAATTTTGCCTTGAGCTCTGTGCTGACCTGCATTGCTCTCATGAACAAACTCAGATGCATCTCACAGAAGCTGGCAGAAATTGGGCCAGTGTTTCCTGATTCACATGCCTATAGGATTAGTTATAATTAGTGTCATCAAGTAAGACATAACCGTATCATGCTATTGCACTCCATGGATGCAGTATCAGCACATATGGAAGGCATTTATTACTATAAATATTCAGGCACTTGATAGTTATCCAAAAATATAAAATCAGGTTAATCATTCTATCCTACAATCCCTGGCAAGAGATTTGAACTCAGGTTTTTCTGGCTCAGCTTAAGGTTTCACATATATGATCACTTCTGCCAGCTGGCAGCACTAAAATCTTAGGCTAAAGTCGTTCTCCAGGAGCCAAATCTAACTGCACAGTAACATTACAGAGCTTAGCTTTTTGCATGCCATACACTACCTAAAGATATCTTGCTGTTGCATAGAACTATGGAAGTTTATGTAGGCCAGATAGAAGAATTACTTTTCTTTTCAGAGTTAATCATTAACATCTCCCAGGGAAATAAACAACTGAGGTTATTGTCTTATTTTCAAGGGTTGTCCTGGGGCAAATGAAATACTTAATTAATTTGCCACATAATACAAGGGTAGCCATACTGTTCCCACATTCATACATGTAAATTTTTTTCCAAAAATAAAAGAAGAATAGATAAAATGGAAGACAAAATTTCTGAAGAATGTATAGCTACTCATCAGAGCAAAGGCATGGGAAATAAACTAACAAACTTCCCTTTTAAAAAGCCGGTCAGCAACAGGAGCATCCGTGGTTATTTGACTTCCAATAACACAGCACACCATCCTTGGACTCATCAAGTCTCCCACAAATGCAATAAAATTCAATGGCCATTTTAGGATCTATTAGGTGTCATAAAAGCTACAAGACCCATGTATTCCTCTCCAGTCCTGCCCTTCAAGGGAAGCTGCTGGGGTTTCAGTGCACTCTGCCCATGATTTGTGAAGTTACAGCAAATATAGGCCCATCCTCAGCTCCTGGACCTGCCTCAGCCCACCTGCAGCATCACCCACATGTGTAGAATAAAGTCATTTCTCAGATACCAAACATTCAGAGGTGCTGCCGTAGCTCATGAGCCCAGTCCCAGCACCACAGAACACACAGGTCTGGGGCCAGGACAGCTTCTTTCACAGGACAGAGTCAGAACCAAAAAAAAAAAGAAAAAAAAAGCACTGAAGGATCAGCACGGAGGCACCCCTGCAGGGAGCTTCTTGAAGTGGGAGGCAGGCGCAGAACCAGCAGGACCCACACACAGCTAAAGCCTCCAGCAGGAGCCAAGCTGGCTCTTCGCAGAGGCTCTGTGACACATCTGTGCCCCATCCTTCAGTGCGTCCCAGAGTGGATGTACTACCTAGGTTATTGCATCAGCCCTCAGCTTATGGACAGCTGACAGGAACCAGAAAAGATGGTGGAACCTTACTGCAGATAATCACAAAGAGAGAACAGCAACTGATGGCTGGACACAGTGATGCTGGTGTCTTTCTGGGATGGGGATTTCCCCCAGCCACAGATAGCTGCTCAAGTGTTTGACTTTAATTTTTTTTTTTTTCAATGAATGGTGTCAACCTGACATACCTAAAGAACAAATATCATCACAATAACAAGGTGCCAAGAAGATAAACACCCTCCCTTTGAGCCACATGCAAAAAGGCTGAAGCAGATGAACACATACAATGTTTTTGCACTACATAACATAGGACCTCATGTTCTCACCCTTCACTGGGAAACTTCAAATAATTCAAATAATCTGTCCAAGGAGGTTCAAGTTTCCCTTTTTTAGCCTTCACCTATTTTACAGCTTAGAGAGTCACCCCTACCATCTCACATCTGTGCTCAGAAGGCATTCAGGCTCCTCCTCTTAACCCTGTTTGCTTCCAGGATGAACATGCCAAAATTCTCACCTTCTGTAGCCATTCCTTCTCCTCCATCAGAATGCTGTAGGTACCGCAGTCTCCCCTGCTTGCCGTCACAGGTCAGCACATACCCACAGGCTGCAGAGCTCCCAGGAGACCACCTCTCTCTCTTGCCTTGCCTGACACTCTCCTCTGAGCCCTTTCACCACCTACTAAGTAGAAGAGAGCTGCCTCAAGCTCTGGCAGCAAGGCAGTGGGCTGAGCTAGCCAAGCCTCCTCACAAGCACACCTTGAGGCATTTAAGTGAGTGGTCCCATCCCACCTGGGTCTGGCCCTAGAGCTGAGTGAACCCTGGGCTGAGCTGCTGCTCTAAAACACCTCCACCTCACAGTCTGAGTAATGTGCCTCTCCCTGTACACCACTGTTCTTTGGGGGGACAAAACAGCCAGGGCACTACACTGCAAGTTCTGTAGCTCAACTGGGAAGGCTGGACCGCCAGCTGGGTATTGCAGTGGATGATGTGTTCCTTTACATGGCCATACGTGCAGTATATACTGCATTTTACCACATACATGCATTTGCAAAACAATATGTTCTGTTTATCCGTAGAGCCTTAACTAACATTGATCATGCATCATAAAAAAAAACCAATTTGCAGAGGGTAAATGCCTGTTAATCATAAGCTAAAGGGGAAAGGAAAAATTTTAAGTGATATATAAAGGGAGGATGTGACTCAGTGGGTGGGAGGGAGGGGACAAGCATTCCAGACAGATGGGACATGAATAACTTTTCCATCTCCCTCTCTCTCTTCTCTCCCAAGTCTTGCAGGAACTGCTGTGTTGAAATAGTCAGTCATTAACTATTTGATGAGGTTTTAAAATCTGAACTGAATGCTCTGGATGTAACCAACTATTATTACAGGGTCTGCCTCATAGCAATGCAAGTGTTGGAGCCCTTGGCAAGCCATAGCGGTGAGGGCAGGACGGAGCACTCTGGAGGGAAAGCCACTAAATGGCATCAGCTGTGTGGCTCTGCAGAGCCCTGGAGATGCTGCAGGAATCAGAGCAGGAGTGATTAGTGAGTTTGCAGACCCCCTGTGACCAAGCAACAGGGCATCCATCCTATCACAGCCCATCAAAGTGCTGAGACACTGGCACCGCTCATCCCGCAGGAGAGCTGGGCCCTGGGCGCCCTGGGTGAAAATCACCCTGGAGGAAACTGCTGTGCTGCTCCCAAAACACTCTGGCTTTTGCTGTCCTCCTGCAGGGCAGTCCCTGGGGCAGAGTCTCCCTTAACAGCACTCACCTTCTTGGAGAGCTTGGGGTGCAGCTAAAATGCTCTTTTGGTGCCAGTTCAAGAGCAGGGTTCAGACCATGGGGAACCTCTCCTGCTCACTCCACCTTATGCTACACAAACAGGCTCTGAGAAAACCTGAATGAAGCATTTCTCTTCATGGATGCCAAAGGCTAATTGACCAGCATGAGACCTGCTGAACTTGGTGGAACCAGGGTGGATATAATCACTCAAGAGAGCCAATAACCAATTAACTGAATGGCTCCAGCAGTTTTGAGGTCTGCCTTTTTATTCAAGAGCAAATCAAATATCAATTTCCTAATAAGCTTTGTAATATCTGCTATTCCTTCTCATTATTATTATTAGCATTGCAGCAGTGTTTTGTGCATATAATGAAGGAGTAAGATGAGTTGGAATGGCCTCAGTGGTAGGAAAGGAGTGGGTGAAGTCTCAAGCAAAAAAACATACATACGTCCACACACATATATATGCAAACCAGGAATGCTGTACAAGCCCTTCACAGCACAGGCTGGATCATGCTGACCACAAAATAAGTCTGCTTATGCTGATAATTTTTACCAGGTCTTACACAAGGAAAAGCATAAGACTTGATTACAGACATCAAGTGTCACAGTGTTGTGGTTTAGCCTGGCCTTCCCAGCAGTGCTGTGTTGTCCCATGAGCTTGGTCAGTTGCTGCCAGCAGGCAGAAAGCAGTGGGAGCCAGTTGGGAATTGCAGGGCAGCCCCGAGTCCAGCTGCTCCTGGCCTGTGGCAGTGACAAAGCACAGCAGGCAGGGCACAAGCACATGGCACATGCTCCCTTCTGCCACAGGCCTCTGACAGGGAGCTGGGGCAGGTAATACCTTCCTCTGCCTCCATCACATCCACCAGAGCCCCAAGAGACCTGCTCCTCAAATCCCACCATTGCATTGCCCTGCAGTTCCCCTATGTGTTTTGCTTTTGAAATTGCAGGTTCCAGCTCTCTCTGCAGCTACACCACCAGCTCAAATCACATTCCCTTTGTCAGAAAGTCTCCAGCACTCCTTGCAGTCTTCTCTCTTGCAGTAAGTCAAGAAACTGCAGCCCAGTGTACAAATTCCTCCCCACCTCCCACTCCTTCCTTTTCTCCTCCGGTAAAATCAGGGACTCTTGGAGATAATGATCTCACCTATGAAGATACAAACAGCATCATCTAAACTTTTCAGCATCTCCAACATATTCGATTGTGTGTTATCAGGCAGCCTTCTCGTGAGAGTGCAGGTTTCCCTTTTGGATGCATGACTTTGTATGGCCCTGGGAAAGTCACCTCCACAAGAGCACAGTGAGACTGCTTTCATTTCAGTCATGCATTTTAGCTGAGAGGGTTTTCCTAGACTGCACAAGAAGAAAAACAATGCAAAATAAGTCTCTGAAGAGAAACTGAGAACTCAGGAGGAAGGGGATGATGCTGAAGCCTGTTTTTAGAGGAGTTGTAGCTGGATAATTGTCCAAGACAGACTGGCTTGTTGACTTTCTCACAGCAAAAGGCACAGGGCTGTTTAATTGATTTTAGCCTGTAACTAAACATATACTTCTTTCAATATAATGAACAACAATGCTACAATACTGCTCTCCTAATGTAAATTGATCCATTACAGATGAGTGTTTAGATCAATGTGTGATGTCCTGATTGGAAATAAAACTGTTTGCTCAAGATCACTATAAAGACAATGGGCACTGATAGATGATATTTATGTGACAAGGAATGGCTCTTAAAAAGGAGATTGCCAAGACCATGTCCATTAATTATGAAACTAGCATTCACCCGGCTGCCATGCAAGTAATTTTTAAGACAAGAAGAAAGAGGAAAAGATCCCAATTACTTCTCTCAGCCCCACAGTCCTGCTCACTCTCCAGCATGGAAACTCCTTAGCTCCAGGCTCACTGGTGTGGGAGCCACAGCCGCCTGGGCAGGGCACACAGCACCCATGGTCGTGAAGGGCTGAGTGATGCTGTTCATCTGCCTGCATGGTGCTGGGGCTCATTTCCTCCCAGAGCAGCTGGCTTCCACTGGGGAATTGCACAGTGGTCTGTGTCCTGCATGCTCATAGCCCGTGTTCTGTCATCTCCCTGCATTTGGAGAGAAGCTAATGGCTCCAGCTATCTTCCCAGTCCATTGTGATCAATCCATGTGCCTCCCTTGCTGGTAGCTACTCGCTGTGGTCTTTCATTACCTCTCTTGCATGGGGCACTTCTGGTTTTTCCCTTGTGTGCTGAGGGAGTTGCTGGAATAGGGGCTCGCCTGGACTGTGTCCCAGCCCTTCATTACGGGGGCAGCTGCAAGAACTTCTCCTTCTCCTGGGGCTGAGCATCTCCTTCGAAGGGCTCTGTCATGCTCGTCAGGGCTCTCGGTGGCTGGCCCGGCAGCCTCCTGCCCGCAGGCAGCCCCACAGCAGCTCGGTGCTGGCTGGCCCAGGCGGGAGCAGCCGGCGAGGGGCAGCGCTGGGAGCAGAGCCGTGCCTGGCACTGCGGCTCCGGGCAGCCACACATGTCCGTGCTGGGACAGGACCGGGCTGGCTCGGCGCAGGGACACCCAGCTTGCAGGGGCTGCAGTTGCTGTCTATGAATATATTGGGTGGTGGGTGGCCAGAGGTCAGGAAGGGACGCTGGGTGGGGGAAATTAAATGAAAGGACAATGTTGACACAGAACAAATGATGTTAAACGGCTTGTGAAAATAGATCCATTAAGGGAACGGTATTCTTCAACAGCCTTTAAATACAAATAGGAGAGACAAATGGCCTTTAAATACAAACAGAGGAGACTTGGTCGGTTTGAGAAATCAAAGGCTGAACCCTGTGGTGAAGCACTGCATTTGCTGGTCATGTCCTGCTCCACTTCCCTTGCAAGAGTCTCCTTCATGTCAATTAGACCAATCTGCTGCATTTTTTCCTCTCGAGGGCTAACATATTCCAAACACTTCTCTGGTCATCTCTGATCATAAATAGCTGAGACTGTGAGGAGTGTAGCATGTATTTCATCATATGGTAAAGATGGACCAAGGCTGTACAAACAGGGAACAGTCTGTTAAAGCATAAAGAGTACTCTCTCCTCTCAAAGCCAACGGAATAGGGTCCTATTGACCTGGTCAAACTTGGGCCATGGAGAGGTCACCTCTTAAGTGTATTTGTAAGGAAGGTGTTAGGGGACATCATGGTGGTTGTTGCTACTCAGGCACCACGGCTGATGCTCAGGCTATCCAATTATTTCATCCCAGGAGCAGACGTCCCGAGGCCATGACAGAGGAGCTGTGTTGTTCCCAGCGTCATTCCAGCTCATGCAAGCTTCCATGGGGCCCTCCCATTTTTCCGCACTCCCATCCTTGTAAAGAAAAGCACAGCATCAAAGTAGGAGAGAGGGGCTGCCCTCTCCTTCTGGCTGTGGACAAAATGGCTCAGCTGCCTTTTAGGTGTCTAAGGAAGGTGCAGCATCACCTCCAGCACTGTGTCCTGCTACGTCAACAGCTCTGCAGTGCACAGAGAAGAGTGACAGGAAACAGAAGAGCACTGCAATAAAAAATAGCTTTTCTGTGAGGGGTTGTCCTTTGGGGGCAATGCCAGCATTTAACTTTGTACTTCACAGTCCTATTGTGGCATGAAGCACACCCATTTAAACATGAGTTACACAGACCTGCAGCACATGGGTTAAGAAACAGGCAGGCACAGGCCTGCTCACAACACCTCAAATAAGGCTCAGACTGGTGTCAGCCTTTGGAGGGGTCCACGCAGGGGACATTTTCTTTCTGCCTCAGAAGGGTTGTGGTCCATGCGTGTGCACTTGGTTTGTGTTTGGCTGGCCCTTCCCACCCTGAAGGAAGTGAGTTCCTCAGAAAACCTCAGGCTGAAAGTTGTGCCCAGCGTCACTCAGCGAGGAGATACTGGCTGGTGGCACATTTAGCCTGGTGTTTTAACAGTAGTGAACACCGCCTGCATTTCTGCTCTTGCAAATTAAAACTGTTAAGATTGGTCATAAAAATAAAGACTTTTTTCTGAGAACATCTTATTGGAGATCTTCACCCCATGCCAAGGAATGTCATTCCTCATGGCTACGAGATTAAAGTCTACAATTATGTAGCATTTATGCAAAATAGAACTATGGATACCTTAGCAGTGACAGATACTATCTGTGAGCATTCCAGGCTCACTAGCAGCAAATAGCCTTATTTTTATAAAGCCTCTCTTTCTGTCATTATCTCGATGGACTCTCAAAAGGACTGTAAAGAAGAATTACATCACTAGCCAAAGCAAATTTTTCCCTTGAAACAGCTTCTGCTGAACAATAAGGCCTCAATTCAGGAAAATTCATTTGATCAGGACAACTATTTCTGATGGAAAAGAGTATCCTCCCTTACCTGAACTTTCATCCAGAACAGAAAAGCCTAACAAAAGACAAAACCAGGAAGGGAAAGCCAAATTCCCCTTGGAATATGGTACAGATTTAGTAGGGAGAGAAACCACCATTCAAATAAACTACTGAGGGCAACAGTGATTTTCCAGCTCCTGAGGTCTTCAAATCAAGACCAGATCCCTTCTTTAGGGTAAATTACACCAATCCTCCTCGGAGGAACCAGCTGTATCTCCTGAAACTGTACCATGGGACAGAGGGGATGACTCTTGCCTTGATCAAGTGTGCCTTGCAGACAGAGCCAGCGGCTGCAGGGCTGGAGCGTGGTGTGCCCACTGTGTGTCCCTGACCCTGGCAGAGGGGAGCAGCTCAGGAGAGCTTTCCAAGGACAGACCTGCCAGGGAGCAGCAGCCACGACTCACAGCTCAGCAGGTGGGCCTC
Source organism: Vireo altiloquus (assembly GCA_013396875.1). NCBI lineage: Eukaryota > Metazoa > Chordata > Aves > Passeriformes > Vireonidae > Vireo > Vireo altiloquus. The sequence continues at coordinate 1,303,935 of VZRF01005754.1, forward strand.
ACTTTGCCTCCTGCCACCTTCATTCCCCCTGGCTCAAAGTGAGCCACACCTGCCAGTAAAGCAGGACCAGCGTTCACCCATCAACAACCAAACACTTTGGAAGGAGGGAAAACCCTGCAGAAATCTGTACTCAAACTTCTGCTGTCTCTCCCTCACCCGAATCCTCTCTTTGCCTGAGGGAGGGCTGACTCACCCGGAGCATGCTCTGCGGCTGGCAAGCTCCCCACCGCCAAGGAGTGAGCACACAGGCTCCTGCCACCCCGGAGGGATGGGGCTCTCACACTGCTGCACTGTCTGCATGGCAGCAATACAGAAGGGGGTCTTGGCAGGGATGCCAGAGTCACCTCTTTCCGTCCTTGCTTCTGTGAACTTTTCCAGAGGCTTCAGGGGTGGCCTGCATTTGCTGTTCCCTGCTGGCTTTGTCACACTGCCTGCTCCCCACGTCTCAGGCTGCCAGTGTCTCTCCCCTGGATGACTTGGCTTGTGTTATTTTGTGTTAAAACCGGTATGTTTTTTTAATGGCTATAAATAAGTTAAAACTGCATCTTTAATTAATCACTGCACTTTATATTGTAAGTGGAGATTTTTTGTAATGATTCGTTTATGATTTTAAGATGCCATTTGCTCACTGTCAAATATATCCAGCTTTTATCCCTCCATGTTTAACAGGTTCAGGATAGAAAGAAAATTTCATCAATGAGGGATTTTAATCCATTTAGTCTAGAGTAAGTAATTGGTTATTAAGAAAGTGGAAAGAGATTGAGTGGATACTTTTATCTGAGCAACAATGAACTTGAGATACTAGTCAGTATGTTCATAATCTTAAAACATTTTAAACTAATCGTAACATGTTTATTTTTCACTGACACAGGTTTGAAAGTGGAAATACATATGTCTGGATGACTAAAACATGAACAACAAATAGGAGCAGCAGCATGTAAAGTATAGAGAAGTAGAAGCATTAATAGAAATATTTCTGCTATAGCAGCTATTAAATGATTTTTTTTTTTACGGTTTGGAAGAAGAACCCATATGTTTATAGGATTTTTTCCCCCCAATTAAAATATGTGTGTATGAGTGTGTATTTCTCTAAATACTATTTAGCTACACACATAGGGCTCATGTATAAAATTCTCTACCAGTGAAGTGAGAGCTGCTCCTCCTTTTGTTTTTTGTCCTACTGGCAGGCAGAAAGGACATCCAATCCAACACCATCAGCACCTTCACAGCACCTGCAGGTGCAGTTTCGAAGGCCAGCTCACGCCCTCTGTCACCTCCCACGCCCGTGAAGGCCAGCGGAGCCCCAGCCTTGGGCCATCTACCAGCAAAAGACTGCCCAGAGTTCAGAGCAGAGGCAGCACAGATCTGCCTGAGCCAGCCAGCTGTTCCCATGGGAAGGGCATGTGTAGCCCAGGACGCCCTCAAGGTGAGTGCAGGGAGAGCAGCTGTGCACCCCAGCAAACAGCACTCCACGAAATGCTGCTGTGCGCAGCTTCCAGGTGCCCAGACATTCCCAGAGCACACAGAAAGATGCTTGATTTTATTCGGTCTCAGATTAAATACAAGTGGCCCACAGGTGGCTGGATACCCAAAGATGTGGTTATTCCTTCACCCCCCTTATTTTTTTCTCAAGAGAGCACATAGATGTTTTATAGAAGATATAAATAAGCCACTAAAAAAAGGAAGAACTATTGTATTGGAACTGTAGAAAAAACAATAAATGCTTTTAAAAATTGCTCTACCTCAATTCCTAGACAACTCAAGTCTGACGTGCAGTATATGATTTGTCTGGTAGGATTGAATCCAGGCACTTACCACTTTGTTAGTTTAAGAATTTTGAGTAATTTTTTCCATTTATCTGTATTCTCCCCAAAAACATTTCACACATTTCTCAGATACATCAATCCTTCCGGCATTCCTCTACGCACTCAGTAGGATGCCCTGCTATAAATATAATAAAGCCTTTTATTATGTCCATTAACCATGGACATGTGTGCTCCAAAAGTTTCCTGACACGCAGTCATTTGTGGCTTTTTAATTATAAACAGAAAAAATCTACCAGCAAAAGAAGACAGCAGACTGCAAGTGGATCTTTATGTGTGTGTTTCAGTATATTCTCCAGCAGGCTGAAGGCACCCCCTCCCTCCTCCTGATCCCACCAGGAACACCCTGGGCATGCACCTACGTGTGCACAGGAAGCCACCAACACAACAGGTTCGTCCTGGTCATACAGATTTGTCACCTGTGCCAGCTCCTGGGGACTTGTGCAGGTTTTCAAGACCCAACAACATTGATCAAACTTTTTTTCACCAGGCAAATAGGCCCCCTCCATCCTGCAGACCTTGTTCCACTTGAACTCAGGAGAAAAGAAAAAAGGCCGAGTAAATTACTTGACAAATTAAGTCATATTTATTGAATGCGTTTTATTTCAACAACCAAAAAATTCTAACAGCCTAACAATGCACATAAGTTAAAAATTAATTATCACTTAGTGATAACGAAGATAAAGTTGATTTACATGGAAAAATGAACATTTACAATATGTTAATCCTTATTCACATTGTTGATACCGCAATAAAACACAATTTATTTTTTTTATTTTTTATTTCACAAAAAAGGCGGAAAATTGTGCTTTGTTAAGAGGCACTACAAGAAAAGTTTCTTTCTCCAAATAGATATTATATGATGGATATTGAATAAATAGACATATATGCATTGTAATTCGCAAAGTTCTGGCAAGACCACAGGCTAAAATGCCCACAGATTCACTTAGAACCACTGCAAAATTGGCAGTGAAATTAAAAATAAAAAGGCAAGACTCAGCATTGAAAAAATACCTAATAAAATTTTTGGTTGAAGTGTAAAAGATACCAAATGTTGATGCCATCATCAGATGAACAACTTACATAGCTTGGCAAAATTCAGTTTCCTTTCAAATGTATGGAGTGATTTCAGCTACAGGATAAGAAGACAGTTTTGAAAGCGTAGCTCTGAGAGAAACATAAAGCAGCAACCATCGAAATTCTCAGTAAAGCTGCAGCATACTACAGAACTAAAGGATGAAGAGCAAAAGGGGCATTAAGTAAGCAACCCACCATAATTTTGCAAAGGTATATGAAATTTATGCAGAGATACTCATGTTTCAAACATTAGCTCTGAAAAAATCTCATAAAAACTCCAGAGGTTACTGAGCAGCTAGAATTAGCTTGTATTGCAACGTCTTCTCCCTGTATATTGTCTGTTCTGAGTAAATATCTACACGTAGAGGTTTGTTTTTCGTTTTTAACTCCTACCTTTTATACCTTTGAAATATATAAATAGTATTAACAGTTATATTACATTGCCTGGTGTAGTAAACAGAAAGTAACTTTCAAAGTGATATTGCATGAGGTCTTTGTCAAGATTACATGAAAAGCCCATGTGAAAAAAGGAAGAAAAAAGCCAGAAGCCTTGTTGGTACCGTTACGGTTGCAGTTTACAGGCGTCTGAAATCAATCCAGCTGCAAGATGAGGTCTTTGTCTCGGAAATCATTGCACGAAGTGAAAAGTAAATGCTACTTGGCGTCTCTCTCGGCAGGGTGCCTCAGAGCGGGTGGAGGCTAGGGCAGATCGCAGCTAGAGCGCTCAGGCCATCCAGAGCCACCGGGATCGGCTCTGCCTTATGGAACGTGGCTGCTACCTGTGCGCCGCGGAGCCTCCGCCCGGGAGGGGTAGGAGGGCAGCGCTCGGCCCCGCGGGCACCGCGACCTGCGGCTGGAACACTGCACGGCGCTGGCACGGAACGCGGGACACCAGAGCCCAGCGCTACAGGAACACGGGGGGAGGCTGAGGGGAGGGCGAGCGGCGAGTCAGCCACGCAAACCCTCACTCTGTCAGCAATTCACCTGGACAGGATTCTGGGGATTGTGGCATTTTGTGTCGCAATGTAACTTTACACGTGTGAGAGTGTGTGTGTGTGTGTGTGCGTGTGTGTTTCACTTCAGTCAAAACAAAAAGCAACAACAAGAAGGAAGCTTATAAATTTTAAGATCTGAAACAGAGAACAGGTAAATAAAATCCACGGTAAAATGTGGTTGATAGTATGAATTCCATACATCAAATCTCAACACATTTATCTTTTTTCTCTTTCTATAAAGACCTCGTTCATGGACAAGTCTTCTATGCACTGAATTTCAGTTTTAGTCATTCTGAATCCCATGAAAACTCATCTGTCCACTACGGAAAGGACTATCTGGAGAGTGGAACATGCTGTATCCTTTTAAGTGTGCATTGTGTTCAAAGTACTTTTAACTTACTAGGTTTTTTTATAAGGTGCCCTGATTTGTTTTTCCATTTTCTCTCTTTTTTCCTCTTTCCTTTTTTTGGCAGTGTTGATTTACGTCTTTAAATACCTCAAAAATTACCCATCAAGTTGCCAGATAGGAAGCCATATAATAATGAAAAAAAAAAATCAGGGATAAACATAGAAAATAAATAGGAATTCAAAAATAGTCACCACACCCTGAGAGCAGGCGGCAGTTTATCAAAAAGCCAAAGCAACTCATTGTGAAGTGGTTTTAATACATAAACAAGTCTCATCTTTAAAGAACTCATTTCACAGTCTATACTTTCAGGTTGTAAAGTTCCATCCCATGCAATTTAATATATATATATATTTTATGTAAATATATATATACACACACAAAGTTGTAAATTTCCCTTCACTGATTTCATAGGACTTTTTCTTCCCATTTACTTGCTAGCTGTCCCTTTCATAAGTGCAAGATTGATGAAGGCATAATCCTATGTGACTACAACGATTGCTTCAGTCAAATGTAGGAAGTGTAACACTCGAGTGTCTGTGTCAAGGCGATGTCTGATCGGGCAATGCTGAATTCATTCTGTTTGCACATGGATCATGCGCAACGGAAACAAACAAACAAAAGTTAAAACGAGGAAAAAAATCAAAAATAAAACCAGAAAATCCTGGGATCAATGTATTGCTTTCTGCACTCCTATCTCACATTATCTCTGGTCGATGTCTGCTGGAGCCGCCTTGCTTTTGTCGGGATTCTCCTCCTCAGCCTCTACTTTGTACATTTCCTCAGAGCCTTCCTCGCTGTCGTTCTCCTCCGACTCCGTCAGCAGCTCCTCATCCTTGTACTCTGCCACGTCAACCACCGTTCCCAAGTGCTCTTTTAGCTTCCCGTGGTGCTTTACATGGTAGCGTTGGTTCTGGAAGAATTTGATGATGGTGTGTTTGGGGAGATCCAGCTGAGCAGAGAGGGTGTGGATGGCTTCCTGATCGGGGTAGAGACCCACGTCGTGAATAAAGCTTTGAAGGATACCTAGAGCTTCCAAGGAGATCTTGGTACGGGATCTTGGCTTTTTGGCACAACTGTCCTCAGCAGGTGGAGGAGGAGCCTCTTCTCTAGGTGGGGAGTTCTCCTTGGCAGGCTGGGACTGCTGTCTGTGCAGCACCTGTAAGATCAAACAGACACACACTTCACATGCTGACCCCTCACCTGACCTAAGGGCACTTGTATAGGTCTCTACACAGACCTGTCTTAGTTTGGTCAAGAAAAGTACAATTAATATGCATCGTCCACTACTTTTCTCACCTGTAAGACAGCTACACCAGTAACTACCGACTGAAGGGAGAAAGTGATATAAAAGGCAAACGTTATAAAATAAATGTAAACCCACAAAATAAATGAGAAATAAAAAATGCAAGTAATAAAAAGAAATATAAAATAGCCAAAATAAAAATTAAGTCAAAAGGTATTACAATCTCATGGTCATGATGACTGGCCAGTTGTCCCATCTCAGAAAAGTCATTCTCCTGCTTTGCTCCTCTTCTCCCCACCCTTGTTTCCTCTCATCTTTTCAGGCTAGACACTTTGACCATTTCTTCAAGATGTCAAGTACCACAAAGGCCTAGGCACACTTGGGATTGTCAGGTGCTACTTTATGAATAATGATTTTGCATTAAAACCCATCAGAGCTACTTCATGGAAGAAAAAAAATACTAGAACTGCAGAGATTTGTTAAGATTTCCCTTCCCTTACCCTTAAGAGAGACAGCATCATCAATTCAGTTGCTTCACATAGGTGGCTTTAATGTGTCTCCTGAACAGATTTCTCTGTATTACATCCGTAGTAATTTCACTAGTTGAGGAGTTCTGAGTTCAAATAATTATAGCCCTCCATTCTGAGAAACCCTCTGGGCAAACACACTTTGCAGTCTTGTAACAGATTTTCACCCACAGTATCTCCTTTTCAGCAAGTTTAAAGAAAGCATATGTAGCTCTTAATCTTCTGAACAGCCACTTAAAATTACTAAGAAAGGGCCTCGTGCAGCCCTTATTCCAGGGGAAAAAATACCTGCTCTGAATTGTTCAAAACACAGAGGAGCTCCATATGCTTTCTTTAAAACCAAATCTATACAGGAGAGATTAACAGAAAAAATCCCCTACAGGATTGAGGGCTGGATTTGCCCAGAGGTTTCTTCAGATGCAGGGAAATAATTATTAGAGCTTGACACTCAAAGCTAACAAAATCAATATGGATAACTATTTTCTTCCACAAGTAAGAGGGAATTCAGGCTCTTTAACCAAGAAGAAAATGTCTTTGTTGCAAACTGTAATATCCAGAGAATCAACTCTGCATTAAAGCTCTCTAAAGGAAAAAAACCCCCAAGGATAAATAATGGAAACGTGCTGAGAACTTGCACTGAATTTTACACACATACCGAGCCCCCAGTAAAATGCTACACTAGTCCAGTTATTACTGCAAGAGGGAAGTCCGCTGTGGAGTATCAGCCTGTTATGCAAATAAATAAAAAGCCTCTGTGCCAAAGAGCCCTTTACTCATTTCTCTCATCAAACGTTCCTGCCATAACAATTTGTAACATCGGCAATCTCCAGTCGCAGCTTTAGGGAAGCAGATCCCAGTCCCCAGGCACAGCCCAGCCCAGCGTGGCCAAGGATGCTGTGCCGGCGGCAGGGTTGTGCTCCCCACGGGGCTGCAGCTCCCCAGGCACAAAGGTAGGACCTGCACCAGGTCCCAGAGCCTCAGGGGGCTGTGAGCGAGGGCCAGCAGTGCAGGGACACAGCTGCACATCCATCCTGCCGCTGCAGTGCAGGGACACAGCTGCACATCCATCCTGCCGCTGCAGTGCAAGGACACAGCTGCACATCCTGCCGCTGCAGTGCAGGGACACAGCTGCACATCCATCCTGCCGCTGCAGTGCAGGGACACAGCTGCACATCCATCCTGCTGCTGCAGTGCAGGGACACAGCTGCACATCCTGCCGCTGCAGTGCAGGGACACAGCTGCACATCTCTGCCGCTGCAGTGCAAGGACACAGCTGCACATCCTGCTGCTGCAGTGCAGGACACAGCTGCACATCCACCCTGCCGCTGCAGTGCAAGGACACAGCTGCACATCCATCCTGTTGCTGCAGTGCAGGGACACAGCTGCACATCCATCCTGTTGCTGCAGTGCAGGGACACAGCTGCACATCCTGCCGCTGCAGCACTGCCTGCTGCCCTCACGGGCACAGCCACACTGGGACAGCAGCAGGAACACCCCAACAAGGAGCACCTCCACACGGACAGCCATGAGCAGGTGCTGGAGCAGGGCTTGCCACACTGTGGGCGAGAGCCGCTGCCGGGCAGAAGCACTGCAAACTTGTTTCCGTGCCAATGTGTACATTTTCCTCCCAAGCACGTAAATACTGAGGGTGCCATAAAAATGGCTAACCAAGGAGCGGGGGAAAAGGGGGAGCTCAGATGGAAATGACAGATACTCTGGTTTATGTTTTATTACATCTCTCGTAAAGAGCATAATGTTCCAATGAATGGAATCGCTCAGCTGCTCTTTGAGGATTTCTTTTCTGTCCATGGATTGCTTTCAAAGAGGAGGGCTGACGTTTCCAAATAGAGGGTTACAGATGAGGGTGGGATCCATACCTACGTCAGCAGGGAGCACTGAAAGCAGCAGAGCCAGGATCGCTCATTCTAGCCAGGGACCGAGCCCCATAAATTTGTCACACAGACCCTTACCTAATCTCCCCTGTTGTGGTTTCTGGTCTTGTCCCCTGACAAAGTAAGGCCCAGAGCAGCCAAAATCAAAAGGATTTAACACCACAAATAAACTGCCAGGGAACTTACAGACAGCATCACACAAAAAGCCGCAAGTAGAATTGCTAATCAGAAGCTGGATTCAAGTAGCAGCTAACAGAGATAGAAACACATCCAGAAAGGGTGCGAATTACTCAGTTCATTCTTGTTGGAGTTGGAAGGGGGCTTTTTTTCCCTTTTCAGTTGACAAATAGCATGAGAAATGATCCAGCTTGAAAAATGTTACATGACTTCCAATCAAATATAATGATGAAAAAAAAAATCCAACAATACGGGATAAGCAGCAGTAAAATGTTTAATTTGAAGGAGATGAAGAGATGCCTACAGCATCTATAAAGCAATCAACCAAAGAGAGGGCTGAGAGCGGGAGGGAAAGAATAATTTCAATTAACTCTTCCTGTTCCAGAGTGACCTCTCCACCTTCTCCAGAAGAGAAAATGCAAAACCTGGGACTTATCACTGTAAAATACTAGAAAAAGGTTGCATTTTATTTCATCTCCTGTTACTGTAGGTAATGAAAAAAACAAAAGCTGCTCTTCTAACAGATAAATCTCATTATTTTACTAACTTCTGGGGGTTTCCTCTGGTTTGCCAGTGGGATTAACAAAGGATTTCAGCCACACTGTATTTTTCAGCAACAGAACTTCAACCATATACAGAGAGATGGATAAATGCACAGCATGTCCTTCAGATCTGGGCTGTGGTCAGTTTTGCAATTCCTTCTGACAGTACAGGCTATTTAGCACAAAAGAGCATGCTTTTCTATGCAAACCAGATCAACTGCTGAGCACACGGTACAATATGAAATCTAAATTACCTATATGGTAAATATTTGCTTTAAACTACACTTGATTGACAAGCATGCTGGTCAGTCTGAGTGATTGGCTTACTTCATGTCTGGCTCTGCATGCCACAGCTTCAGAGAGGTGATGGCCCACTTTTGGAGTTCCAGATTTTCAGGTCTTGGGTCATAATTAGGCTCCTACATCTGCAGGTAAAATTTCCAGCAGCTTCACCCACTGCTGTGCACACCCTGCCATATCACGTTGGGGTTTGGGTCAGCGCTGCTCTGCCTCTGCACTGCCAAGAAGGAAACATCCCTGATGTGCCATGTACAGGCGCATTTCCCACAGCCGGACCCACCACAAAGCACCAGGTACACAATGGGCTCCTGAGACAAGGGATAAAAACAGTGGCCATGCTCAGCTTTCCTTTTCCCAGGAACGCTGGTGCTGGGCTCGGAAGGGTGCACTTTGTGGCACAGGTGCCTCATGCTCCCCTTCCCCACTCCCTTCTCTGTGCCCCGTGCCCTTCCCCACTGCTCCCCAGCCACAGGTGGGGCAGCCCCCTCCTCCTCCACTGGCAGCACCATCTGGAGCTGACTTTCCTTCCCCTTCCTGACTTCTCATCTACTTTCAAATCAAACGTGAAGATACAGATTTCCTTCCATGCCAAGGAGACTTATTCTTTCCATTCCTTCAAGAGACTAAATTTGTAAACTCTTTAGGCATGGCTGCCTTTCAGCATTTGAGAACAGAATATCTCTGGAAGATGCTGCTTCATGAAGGTTCATTCAGGTAGACTTTCTCTTCACAGAAAAACTTATCTTTTTGAAATAAATTCATGAGCCCTGGTAGAAAACTTGCAAGAAAATGACTGTGATGGAAGTTGACTTTAAATGATAAAGTGACTGGTCTTAGATCGCACTGCACTGAAATACGATTTGAAGGCCACAATGAAAAGCAGCTGTAAGCCATGTGTAAAATATAATAGTACATGCCTACAGGGAAGGAAGTGAGATATTGAATGATTAAATTTAGGAGAGTATATAATGTAGTGTATCATTATGGGAGTGATCAGGATTATTTGTAATAAGCTAAGGGTTTGTGGTCTATCTAAAATCCAAAGCCAAGAATTATCGGGGGGAAGGGATTGTTGCACTGTTTTACACGTATCCACTCCCCACATCTCCAGGTGCTCCCACAGGAGAAACCTGACTTTGGCATTCCCACAGAAAAGAGAGGTGAGCAAACCCAAACTGAAAGATGAACGTCATGTAATTGCAGTCTGTGCCTGTACTGTATTTAATTTTGGCTGGATTCACTATGCCACTGATGTTTGTTTCCATTTCCACCCACTTTCTAGCTAGAACTCCACATGTGACATTGGTGAGTGGCTAAGGGAGCCAAGCAGGATGCTCGAGCGAGGAACACACACACACACCCGGGCACCACAGGCAGTGAGGCACCAGCTGACACCACTGTGACACGTCACCCTCCATCGCCTGGACAGCCTTTGCAGCACACTGGAATTGGGAACTGCATTTCTATGTGAAAATCTCAAGCTCTCTTGTTTCTTAGTGTGATCCTGCCCTTCCCTTTGCAGAGAGGATCACACATGTGAGCTCTCTTCCGCTGGGATTTGCTGAGATGATGAGGTGCCCCTTGCTAAGAGAAGCACCAAAAATGTTACATTCTTAAAAGACTGTGCATTTTCAACAGAGACTGCCCTTGTTGAACAGACACTACCTTTCTCTGTGCGCAGACAGCATGAGCACTGACAGGTACCTTGATGGCATCTGGAGGTCAATATCAATTTTCATCACCAAAAACCCGCAAGGAGCAAAGTTGAATGGATTGGCCTTCTCTTTGCCAGAGAAGGTTTGAATTGGGTATTAGAAAATATTTCTTCACTGAAAGGGTAGTGAAGCATTGGAACAAGCTACCCAGGGAAGTGGTGGAATCACCGTCCCTAGAGGTACTTAAAATCTGTGAAGATTTGGCACTTAGAGATATGGTTTAGGGGTGAACTTAGCATTAGTGAGTTAATTTTTGGACTCAATGATCTTACAGGTCTTTTCCAAACCAAATAATTCTGTGAATCTATTCTCAGTGATGGGAAGGGCTCTCACCTTTCAGCCTTTCTTCACATTTGCATTGTTCTCATAGCCAGCCATAACACTTTATCACATCAAGGACTTCTACGCCAAAGACAGCAAGATTTTAGCCTGCTTAAGGACCTCAGAAGAAAAGACAGAGAGAACAGACACATACTATAAAACATAGGTCCAGAACCTCTGTTTGGTACATCTAACACCAGTCATTTGTTACTGTCCTTACAAGCATTCAACACTCATCAGCAGGAGTTGCCACCAGTTTGACTCCATGCAAAAACAACTCAGCACACACCTCCTGTCAGCAAGCCACTAGGAAAGCTCCTTCCCTGTGGCCAGCTGAAGTCAAAGGCATGGTGGAGGACAAGCCTAAACAAGGTGTTCAGCTGCATTTTACTGAGCAACATCTCACCTCTGAAAGCTGAGAGGCCCCCGGCAGTGCCGAGCTATCCTGGTACGAGTTTACTGGAGAGACAAACTCCCTTTTGTTGCAACAAACTCTTATACCGAGAAGGAGGCACTGTCCCTCTTAGCAGAGTTTACAGGAATAATCAGCAGGAGATTAGCTATTCAAATAAAGAGCCTCACACTCCCTAGCCCTGGTCTCTCTTCACATATAGAAATGGGCAAGAAGAGAAGAGAGGCAGCAGCTGCCATAACCAGGCTTGCACCCTGACAGCCTCCCAGGCCAGGGCTCGCAGGGATAAGAACATTAATTACACACGGTCACTGTGCCAAGATTCTTTACAGGTTTCTAGGAATGTCTGTACAAGAAATTGTAGCAGAAGTTACAATTTGCACCTGTGTTCATTTCTTTCCTATTAAAAATGTGGTTCTTAGACTACTCTTTTTTCTTCCCTGGCAAATATACATTCACTTGGGAAAACACTGCAGCACCAGTCACAGCACCAAAGGAAGTATTTTCTTTGGTCTCATTCTCAGAGTGATTTCACACCTTGACACCATAAAGCTGTGTTAAAGACTCTGGTTTAGTTTCCTTGCTTTTCTTGGATTATACAGTATCCTAAGGTCAAAACTCAGGGAAATCCAAAACTGTTATTAAAAAAGAAAAAGTATCTATGAAGTGATGACAAATTGCAGACTACAGGTGTTAGATTACATTTTGACTCCAGGCAGGTTTAATATACTTTAGTTTCCTTTTACAATTGCCCTTAGCAGGTAGTGTTATCGGTAAGGGATTTAAAAAAATATATGGTACTCAATAAAAGAAGACCGTGTCAAAAGAAATCAATATGAGCGTGCAAAATGGTAGGAAGTCTGACATGGATAAATATGTTCACTTTCATCTAACTTCAGTCTGAGCTTCTTTTAATTTTGTAGCTCAAATGCTGCCCGCACATCCTGTGCATTTTCCAGTGCAGCTTAGTAATTGCTTCACAAGAGTAAACACCCTTATTAGAGATAATTATAATACTTGTCTGTGATATGATGTCCCCATCTCATGAAAGCCAGACCAAACCAGCCAACCAGAACTGGTGGCTATAACACCTCCTAAGCCAGCAGCCCTGGGTCCCATTCATTTTGTCTGCAAAGACAAAGCAGTCACACAATAAAAAAACCTCCCAAATATTCAGGCCTTTCCTATCACTCTTCATCTGCTCCTGACCACCACTGGACCCAGAATATCGGATCAGACAAACCCTGACCTAAATCTATCAGCTCTGAGGTACAAGTCACACTCTGAGATACACAAAAAGGGACTTAGAGAAAACTCTTGAGGAGAAAAAGGAGTTCCACAGGGAACCCGAAGTCAAAGGCAAGTTTGGTTTCCAGGCTGGAATGTAAGCTGGTGGAAGTGATTCATTTCAACATCTTTGGAGCACACTCGCCACATGCTTCCCTCTGCTTTACGGCGGCTGCCTTGCTCAAGGGCAGGAAACAGGCAGGGATTTGAAAGCATGGCAAGACACTGAACACCCAGCCTCTGAAACAGCAGCCCCATCCTGCAATTCTCCAGGACCAAACTATCAAAAATGGTCAAAAAGGTGACAAAAAAGACAACAGGAATTAAAAAAGATAAAAACACAACAAAATTTTCAGTTGTACATGGCTTTTGGCATCCTACACAAAATGCTAAGCATAAGCAAAACACAATTAATCTTGACTTGAAGATGGGGGGAAGGTGTCTCTCCCCCTCCCCAGCACACACTGCTCCCATTAATGCTAACAGGAGCTTACCATGCATCAAAGAGCAAATCCACCACAAAACATTTTTAAGTGCTATCATCACTGGAAATAAAATATAAATTACAGCCCGATTACACTGCGCTGCTAAGAGGCCACATGTGCAGCATAGCTTGCAATGACAACTTCAGACGACCAGATAACTTTGGGACAGGTCTAAGAGGTTACTGTAAAACATCCGTGCAGAGGAATCTTTCCCTGTCTTTGCTTTCCTTTCAAGAAGCTGTGGCACTGCTGTCTGCACAGTTGTTTGAAGAATGTTTACAAATCAGCTTGACAAAGAGAAAAAAAACTTCTGCCACCACTTGACCACAATCATGATCTTATTCTTCAGTAATGCGTGGTTTATTTCCCTTTCCTGATCTCTGTTAATAGACAGCACGTGCCTACACAATAGCCACTATTTTGTCTGTATAATGTTGAAAAAATAAATCAGAAAACTCTGACAATGCAGAACAGTGTCCCGGTGTTTCCTGGGGTAACTGCTCTCCCTCGAATGCTAACTCAATTCTTCCCACAAAAGCACAGGCACAACTTTCATTGCTGTGCAAGTGCCTGAGAACTGGCTGATTTTATGGGGCAGCATAAATGAGCTCACGCTGATCAACATTCATGTATTAGCTCTGAACTTCCCATCTCGGGCTGGTTTAAGCCAGACCCTTAGGCTCACTGCAGAGTAGCTGTGACCAGCACTGGATATCTCTTTCTCTAGCACCTGGCTGCAGCCTCAGAGAGTTGTCAGCAGTTGGTGCCCAGCCCGCAGGTGGAGCCGGCACGTAGTCCTGTGTCCATAGGCAAGCGGCCGGATCCATTCCGGCTGCTGCTGGCACAAACCAGGGCGCTGGTGACAGAGCGGCCGATGCGGTCAGGAAGTGTTGCACAACCTCGCTGCAGACTCTCTCCTGAAGGCATCGGTGATGGATGGCTCCATTGTCTGGGGATGGGGCACAGCCAGCACAGCTGGCACGGGGGCCAGTTTGCTGCATCCCTGGCAGGCAGGCAGGACTCTGCCAGCCTTGCAGAAGCCACACGAGTCTCTCTTGCCTGTAACCTGCGGTAGCAAGGCAGCCTCCTCCACAAGGCAAAAGGCAACAGCAGCAGCCTCATCAACGCTGCCCTTCCACATGGTGATGCTAAGTGGAGTCCCCTCAAGTGGGACTTCCAACATCTGTGTGCACCTTAAGGGCCACAAACCTTCCAGTTAACACTCACCTTCTCCAAAACAAGACCATGAGCTTTGTGGGCCTCTGACTTGCCTCTCCTGAGCTTTCTCTCACAGCTCTAGCAAGGCTCTCTAGGGTGCTATGGTGCAGAGCTCTGCTTAGCCATTTCCAAATAGAGCCCGAGCTTGCCTGTGGCTGAAGGGAGGGTCTGCCAAAGATTTTGGGTCAATTCTATGTTTCCCCATCCAAACCCTGATAATCCTAATGAGGAGCTGGCAGAATGCCACAGGAACTAAGGAGGCAACAAAAGGGATTTTGGTTTGGTTTTCTGCAGACAAAACACTTTGGGTGTCCTCTATGCTTTCTTGTTTAATTAACACTACATATGTCCTCCTTTTCTTTTGAAAATCAGAGGAGTATTTGTGGGCAGTGTGAGCAAGATCTTCCTTGACAAGCCCCAGCCTAGAGCCATGCTTAAGGTCAAGCTCTAAACCCCTAACTATGGTGGCATGAATCATGCTGTTTTCCAGTTACTCAGAACAGGAGTGGGCACTGCATTATTTCAGGAAAGATATGTTTGGATTAGACACTGGATTCTGGTGGGGGGGTAATTATTTGTCCAATCAAACTGTTTTATGTCCTTACAGATGGCTATTTGGGGTTTCAAGAATACCCAACCGTACTGCTAATTTTTACAATGGGAGCAGTTAGAAGTCAGGAGAACCTGACTGTTATGGTTAGTGAAAATAGCAGATTTGTGCTGATAAAACACTACTCAGCATGTTTTTTGGCTTTTGAGATGTAACCACCAATGCACTTAATAACAGGACTTGTGCAAACTATACTGTGTGAATCAAACACATAAAAGTATAAATATTCCTTTTTTTAGAAAGCAAGTCTTAAAAAGTGCATTATAATCAACTACCATGGTAAAAGCAAAATATCCAGTGTTACCACACACGCAACTGGCATAATGTGCTTTATTATACCCTTAGCTTGAAACGGTAAATAAAAATCAAATGACCAAAGTACAGTCTCCTGCACAGATAAGGTCACTGAAGACAGGATGCCTCAGAGAATTAGATCCAAAATCTTCTGTCTTCCTGATTAAGCTCTAGAAAAGGTGGGCACGTGCAGAAGGCAGAGGAAGCTACACTGGCATCTCATTCCCATGCTGTTGAGCTCCACGTCTCACTACTCTGACCTGTACCTATTTTAGAGACTTTGGATGCTGATAGAAAATTATTTTCTATAAAGTCAACAGCACGTGCCGTTTATATTCACAGTTTTTTTGTTCATTTTTAATGAAACAGTTTAATGTAAGGCCAGAGAGGCAGTATTAGGACAAAGCAGAAGATGACATTGTTATGGCCCTGGGATCCATCCAGCTTTGCTGCTGCTGCTGTGGAGGAACTCCATGGACTGCTCTGTCCACAGCTGGCCACACACACATCACAGGGGTAAAGCTCACACTCAACACAAGCCTTCAGCTTGTAGGTCTGTGTGCAAGGTGTCCCAGGCTTTTGCTAGAAATGCAAAACACCCTTCTCTGCTTCAATAAGGTAAGGATTGTGTGGCATTTTTCAGTCAAAAATCTTTCGGTCAAAAATATCGACTGAGTGATGTCAAAGTATTGACTAAGTGAAGTCCTCTTTTCCAAGCTGTTTGCCTGGGGCAGCAGCAGGGTGAATATTCCGACAAAGTTCAAGCAGTTGTTTAGGCATTTTTCATGAAACAGTGCATTCTGGCTGATTTTATCCAGAACAACTTTTGCTCTTCAACTTCTTCCTATTTTCCTTCAAAGCACTATGTTGCTTGCTGCTCTAAACTGCCAAAAACCTTTGTTTTTTTAAATTTGAACTGAAAATAATAATTTAGAAAGGACCAACATATTTTTTTCTTTCAGCATTTCAGAAATGTCAGCAACCCCTTTAACTCAGCTCAAGCAGTTCTATAGCTCTAGGCTGTACCACCCAAGGAACAACAACTCATAGCCATCTATCTACCCACCTGCCTTCTTCACCATCGTGTTTACAAAGGGTTGTACTGATGGGAGCTCTGAAAGTACAAAATGTAATGCAGTTTATAAAAGGAGATGGATGTGAATCTTTTCTATCTCAAAATCCAATAAAGGTTATGATTTTTATTGCATGTGGGAGTCCTTTGGTCAATGTAATACTGATTAGCAGCTTGGTCAGTAAGCCTGCTAAAACCAGAAAGTACTTTCAAATATATTCTGGCCTGAGACACCTGGGAGCAAAGCATAAGTGTTGCAGTTGATGGCCCCAGGGTCACACACGTACCTTGGGATTTCTTCATTGGTTCTGTTCTGTCTGGCCATGGTTTTGTTCCATTCTCTCCAGAAATTACTATTCCAAACCTCTCTAATCCTTGAATCTTCCTGAAAAGGGGGCCTCATCTCAAAACCATTCCCCTTCACCTTTCCAACATGCATTAATGAAGCCAAAAGATTTACAACCTGCTTCAGGCAGGGGTCCAGACTGGACTTTAAAGGATCCCAAATGTAGCAATGCAGCATTCTTACTCCTCATCTCATTTAAACAAGGGAACACCGCAAATATCATTACCCCAAGTCAGCAGTGTTTCCCTGGTGCTAATCAGGCCATTAAAAAGGCATAAGCTGTATGTTTGACACAGAGGGACAAAAAGAACCACAGAAATGAATCAAAACCACGGAAAAATTAGAGATTAAAAGTAATAATACTCCTTCCAGCAAACCACAGTCTGAATGCATGATAAGTGGCTAAAAGATACAATCACTGCAAGATCTAGAGACAAAAAAATGTGTCCTGACTGCATGAAATGTAAATTAAACTTGCTCTGGTACGGAAGCATTTCCTTCACAGGGCAGTTACTCACTGCCATTGGAAACCCAGACCTGTTTGCTGCAAACGAGAGCTGCCACAGCTGACCCTCCTTGATCTTGCCTATGGAAAACACACACACTCAGAGTTAACAGTTGGAGGGAAAGGAAGAAAAACCCAAATGCAGCAGACTTGCTAGAAGAGATTTCCATGGAGGTTTCCTCCCCAAATATGCAGATGGTTTCCAGTTAGTCAGGGTCAGGGACTGCCCGTGTGGTTTCCTGCCTGCTTGCCTTTGTAGCTTATCTAGGCCTCATCAAGATAACCAGTCTGAAAAAATTAGAACGGCTAAGTACAGGAATTAGGGAAACTAAATATAAATGAGCCCTGGTCTGCACTTGTGCAGAGGAGCAGGGAAATCTGTGCCCACGGGTGGGGTGGAGGCAGTGGTGCCAACCCCTCTGCCCAGGCAGCCACGCTGGGCTGCAGCACTGCACATCTGCAGGGGCTGGGGCAGGTCTCGTTAATGCTGCAGCACCTCTCCAGGCACCACGGCCGAGCCCAATCCCATCTGAAACACCCTCAGCAACAGCCCAGCTGCTTTGAAAATACCCCTGACGTCACTTTACAACCCTGCCTGCTTTAACCGTGGTGCCAGTGCCCAGTGGGAGCCCAGCTCCATGGCGTATTCCCAGCCCAGCTCCAGGGCGTATTCCCAGCACAGCTCCACGGTGTACCCCCAGCCCAGCTCCAGGGTGCATTCCCAGCCCAGCTCCAGGGCGTACCCCCAGCCCAGCTCCACAGTGTACCCCCAGCTCAGTTCCAGGGTGCATTCCCAGCCCAGCTCCTCAGCATGCCCCGAGCCCAGCTCCACGGTGTATTCCCAGCCCAGCTCCTCAGCATGCCCCGAGCCCAGCTCCACGGTGTATTCCCAGCCCAGCTCCTCAGCATGCCCCCAGCCCAGCTCCAGGGTGCATTCCCAGCCCAGCTCCACAGCGTACCCCCAGCCCAGCTCCAGGGTGCATTCCCAGCCCAGCTCCACGGTGCATTCCCAGCCCTGCCGGCAGCCCAGCGCACGGCTACGAGATTTGCAAAGCTCTGGGCACACACAGCCTCTCGTAATGCTGTGCATGGGAGCAAAGCAAAACTCCACCAGGAATGTATGCACAAGCTGCCATATGGAAAGGGCATTCTCAAATTAAACCCTGAAACCCAGATGAGATCTGAGCGAAGGACAGTTTCACTTAAAGGAAATGTCTGAGGTCAACCAGCAATTAACTGAAAGGTTCTGATTGAATACACTATTGACTGCGCTCACATCAGACAGCTTCCTGTTTATTATACCTTATGGGCTGTCTAGGTGCCAAGACATTAAGCTGTCAATAATCTATTAATACTAAACAGCTCCTCCCTCCTTACTCCCCCCTTGCAAATCCTCTTAGGCTAAGAAACTGCACTAAAAAGATGGAAATTTTTGAAGGGAGATGGAAATGAGCCTTTTAGGGTATTTCTTTGCTTGGTTCCAGCTGAAAGTAGAGCAACATTCATAAACAATATAACACGCAGTCTATAACTACATGGAAAAAATTGTGTTAAAAAAAATCAGCCATGATTGAGACCATATCCTGAAATCTGGCTCTCTTTTCCAAGCCATCTTTAAACAGTCTAAGTTAAATTTAATTAACAATTTACAACAAGGAGAGAGAAGTTATTTAAAGAGAGGCCTACAGGTCCTTAACAGTCAGTGTCTGGGAAACAGTTGTATATAAAAAAAAAAGTTTTAATGAATTTAATAGAGAAAAGCACTTTAATTAAATGCTGTCAAAGAGGATTGTATTAATGACTGCACACAAAGGAATTTAAAGCAAGCCAAGTATATTTAGCAAATAGGAAGTAGGCTTTCAGAGGCTGCAACTATTTATGTTTCTGCCATTGCAATGCATCTAGGAGATCGTGTTGCCAATTGAAAGCAGTTATGTTATTAGATATGATTTTATTTATTATGGATTATTAAAATTTCAAATGCTGCAGGGAATACATTTATTTCACTTCTAAAATGAAAGAACGAAGATATTTCCTGCTTGTTAAGTAAGAGGAAAAATAGGAGAGGAAATAAATAATAAATAATAATAATAACTTAGCACTTAACTAGTGAAGTGCTGTCCAGACGGATCTTTTTATGAGGCTTGTTGAGTCCTGAAATTTTAGTGTGTCTCTTCCTTTCTGCTACAACTGGATGGATTCACAGTTGCTACTACAGCTTCCCTCAACACAGCATAGAAGGAGAAGCCAGCTCTTAGTTCTTGTGGGTACAAGGGACTTCCATGACACCCTGCTTGGTTCAACTCTAAAAACTACCAAAATCTCAAGAAAAAAAATCCTGGTTGCCAAGCTTCTGCAAGGAAGACTGAGAACACCCAAGGTTTTCCAGACCTAACCATGAGACTTACCCAAATATTCCTCATAAAAACCCAGAACAATTATGGCTCTGCATTAAGACTTTTTGCACAATGTGCTCACCTTCCTCAATATCCATGTGATAGGACTTAGAGCAGGAAGGAAGGGCCTCTTCACACCTCTCCCTTCCCACATGCCTTGGAGGCAAGTGTGGCACATCAAATGGGCACGGCCTAATAAGTGCAAAATGTAGAGGTTCAAACCATAAATCTGAGGAAAAAAGCAACTAGAAAATTCAAGGGTGTCAACATTATTTTGGACTATGATGGCACAATAGTGTAAAACTAAATTTAGCCCCAACTGGAAATGGGGGAATGTTTTTTAACACAAATTTAATGAGATGGCTGTGTCTATAATATCCAGGATATGTTCTGTGATTTACCACATCCTTTTTGCCACATGTAATGGTAAAAGGTTAATAATGATTTTACATGATTCAAACTTCTGAATGTTCCACCAGAGGCACCTTATACATGCTTGCATTCCTTTGTTTCTGAACACCAAACCCTGTTTAAGTTAGGCACCACAAAGAGAGTTATTGCTGGTTTTTAAATGTACTTATTTGTACTTAATATTTTCATCTTCTCATTTGCAACATGAAGAAGTGAGAACGGGGGGAGAAGTCACTGGAAAGGAGGCACAAGGGGATACCAACTTCCTTTCACAATGTGAGTAGCATCATAAATGGTGAAGTTTAATTTTCTAAATACATTATCTGATTTTTGTTTAAGACTTTAATAAAAGTCATGTGTGATGTGTGCTGAGAATGTAGCCTTTGTTGTTCCACAGCTAGGGATCTTGCAAACAGCTTCACTTTGTCTGTGCCAAGATATTTTGGAATATTCTTTGAAACACTGTAAGCATAGATGACTGTGAGAAAAAATATGTGCTACTGTACTTCTGGATACTTGATGCGTGAGAATAGTGCATACATACAAAAACACTTCCCCTTTAAATCTGCAATTCCTGTAAAAGTCCATACAAACATGGAACAACATACACAATATACTGACCCTGAAAGAAACCCGTATCTCTGCACATATTACAGTCTCTGGGTATTTCCAACCATTCAGGAGACCAAAAAAAAAAAACAAAGAACACACTAAAGAATTTCCAGAAAAAAAGTCACTAGCCCTGGGCAAGGAGACTGACCATCCATGCCCTGCTGTGTCACAGCCTAAGTGCCAGCACTGCCCAGAAGCTGCACCACTTCCCTGAAGGATGCTGTGCAACACAGGAGGAAGAGTAGCTCTCTGGCTCTTTGAGGGCCAAGCAGTGCAAAGTGCTCTGGTAGCACTATACTCAAGAGTTTCCCTTTCTGTGTAATTTTTACAATTGCCTATCTGCAGAAAAAGACCAGCTGCAATGATCCAGGGCTCTAACTTTATCCTAGGATTTCTGAAGAGAGCCTGAGAATAAAATGTTGCATAGAGCCAATAGCCTATAAACATTTACACATCTCTGAAGCCTGATATGATAATTTATAAACAAGTGTGGGGGATATGGCGTAATTAGGAAGCATTAAAATTAAATTAAAAAGAGCAATATTTTTAACTGCAAAAATTTTCAAATGTAAATGGAACAGAGGCTCATCTAGTAGCTTTTCAGCCTTCAAGGTTTGCCTGCTGCTGGCAAGCTTCAAAGGTTATGTGAATTTAAAGAGCTTTATTTAGTGATCTCGCTCTAGATGTTTGCTCATCCTCAACCTACTACAACTCCTTACAACACTGGCAACTTAGCATTTACAACAGGGCCAGAGCTGTAAGAAATGAGGGCTAAATCTGGTCAAATTGTGTGTGAAAGGCAAAAGGGTGAGACAACAGGGGCCAGAGCTACAGTGATGTCATTTGCTAAAAGGACAACTTGTCAGAGCAACACCAACACGAAGCACCACCTTGCTGCTTACTGCCAAGTCTCAGCGGCGCTAAATCTGCACATTCAGTTTTCAAGGGAAGTTTCTGCCTGGAGCATCTTGCCATGGGAGCCAGGGCAGCCTAAACAGAGCTGCTCTGGGGCAGCCTCACAGAAGATGCACCCTCAGAGTCATCGCTGTTGCAAGATGCTGTTGAAGAAAAGCACCAGCCATATTCTCAGGGCTCCTTCATGTAAGAGTCCCACCTCATTCCTGCCCTGTCCTCAGCTGATCCTGACCAAACAAAAGCTGTCTGGGAACAGGTGTCACTGAAGTGGCCCCATGGTTTCAGGTTCTGCACAAATAAGAAAAGGATGTACTACTGTGACAAGACTAAACTTGCCACCACAGAAAAACTTGAAACTCTGCAGTTTACTTGATCTCCCATTTCTAGGGTTAAATGGAACAGTACTAAACTTAAAACTAATTTCAGAACAGAGGCAGTTTGGCTTTAATTGCAAGTACAGTCCCCGCTATCATTCAAGGGGAATAACAGGCCTAACGTTAATAAAAATCAGCAGCATTTTCAGCCACATTAGATATCCACACTAACCAGAAACAGCTGAGATGGCACAGTTGGCAGGTTTGGCTGTAGCAGTCACAGCTCAGAGGCTTTCCCTGCAATTGTGGTAACTATCAATCGTAAGAAGATCTGTTGGACACTTCAGAGTCAAATATAAGGGGGTCGTTGTCTGACCTGTGCCTCTGTTGCCGTTGTCAAACTTGTGCAAGGCTCCTGAGCTACTATGACCCATCAGAAAAATGGTGTGCACCAAGAGGATGGAAAATCAGAGCACAAAGCCACAGCTGGTGTTTCAAAATGCAGCATCTCTGGCTATAAGGCACAGGTACTGGAGAAGCATGAGAAAGCAGCTCAGAAGTGGAAGCTGCCTGAGGTTTATTTTTGTGTGTACCACATGCTTTAAGGACAGTCCCTTTACCCCCACCCAAAAGCAGTCACACAATAGAGATAAATGCAGAGTGAGTGGCACTTGCAATACATTACAGCTTTAAAACTGCACAGAAATAGAAGTTACATAGTGTGAAACTTTTTTCATTGTTTTTTAATAGTTTAGACTGCAAGGAGATACTAAAATTGACTGCTGTCTAATTTTGATAAGAGAAAGAATGAAACTCCAGGTAACTGAGGAAGACAGATATTCTCCACTCAAAAATTCACAGACCTCGTTCTGACACACATTTACTTCTGTAGTTATAAATCAAAGAAAAAAAATCCAAGTGCAACCCTCCCAAACAAAAACTGAGCATTTTGAACATAATGAACCTACATAATAACCTACAATATAAATTTCTCCTAAAGTCCATCTGGGTTTGTTGAGTACAAGCTGAGTCACCAATCTTGACCACCCCTGTCTGAGAAGACATCACATCCAGCCATGGATTAAAGAGCTGGGGAGTCAAAAAGCAGTGGGTATCAATCTATGGTCTGTCTTTCGGGTGCAGAAAAATGATCAAAAAGCAAAACTATCATAGTGCAGCCATTAAGAATGAATCACAGGGCACAGCATCCCCGCAAAATAATTGTCTCAGAAGAGTAAGGACCAGAGTCAGAGAGCTAGCACAGTTTGGGAAAGTAATTTTTGTCCAAGTCTCACAGACAATTCAGTCCTAATTTCCAGTATCCAAAATTCCCTGGTGTAACTCACTCAAACATAGCAAAACCTCACTGTGTACATCATCCTATAGATCATTAAGCACACCATCTTCCCCTATGGAATAACAGTTTTGCTTCACTCATCATCTATGATTGTCTAAGTATTATTAATTAATATTATTTTTAAAGAAATTTTAAGTCTCACTGGCTTTTCCATCTGCGTGCAATGCATTATGTGACCCATGAACTCCAAGACATTATTTAGAATCAGATATTTCATTAGGAAGCACTACTGTGGTGTTCATCCCCCTCTTTATTACTTCTAGAAAGAGAATATGAAATTAGTTTCATTGGACTGCCATTGCCACTTGCCTTGACCCATTTTTACGAGGGCTCCATGTTCTGCTCTTTTCTATTTCATTGTCATTTCTAAAATACTCATTTCCCTTCTATCCCTCACAAAATTACAAAATTAGTATTTCATTTACTTCTGTGGTATGTAATTTTCTGCATATTTAAAGAGAGATCACAATGTTTGCAGTGAACACACAATACAAAAGAGCTTTCCTAGAGCTTTTTACTACGCCTTCTTTTATTTACTAATGTTCCTCCATGATTTATGATCTGAGCTATTATATATTTGTCAGATTTGTCTAAATCAAAGCTGCTGAGAAATAAAAGTGTGGAAGGATGTCATTTTTTAAAAGTGACTAAAGTAACAGCATATCAGAAAGCAACATTTGATTGCTTTTAAATAAGTATGGACCTACCAGCTTAAGCAGATCTACCTGTCAACTTACAGAAAATGAGAGACAAGGTTTCCACGTTCTCTGAATAGAAGGTACTTTGCTGCAGTGGTGCCTCATTACTCCAGAGAACAGGCTTATCCACCCAGACACTCCAGAGAACACGGCCTGATTCATGGTCTTCCCAATGGAGTCAGGTTTCTCTGCCCCAGCAATTAACAATGAATTAGCACTATATTAAAGTGCCAGGCAAGATGGTTACTCTCTGGAGTGGTCACCTTGGACACAGCAGACAAATAGTGGGAGAAGGGAGAGAAATTAGATTTACTGTGTCCCAGCATGTCTGTAACAAACACGGAATCCCTGGTTGGCAATGGGAAGCAGCTGTAGGCACTTGTCAGCATTAACACTCCAGAAAGGTCCAATGCCAGCAAACAGCCTGGGAATGGTGGGATTTAGCAAGGGATGGAAAGTAAGACAGGGAAGCCTCAGCTCTGCAGAGGCTGCTTGCTGTACACCGTTAAGGGCCAGGCCAGATCAAAGGGCCAGCCAGGATCTCACTCCTGGTGGCGGTGAGGAAAGAGGATGAGAACAGGGCAAAATGGAATGATGCTTTCCAGGATACCCTCCCACCCTCCAGGAACCTGTGGCTCAGGCACTCTGTAATTCAGAGGTGAAGTTGTTGTGGTACCCCAGCTAGCAAAATCCTCACTGCTCTTCTTCTTAGCAGCACTTTGCTGTTACACTGCATTGCATGGAATGGAGAGAGAGCCTCTTAATGTACACCTCAATTTCCTTAAAAACCAAATGAGAGGCTGTGGTGAGCTCAGCCTGCATGCACAGCAGCATGTAGGTGTAGCATGGATGCTCCAGAACCAGCGTGTGAAGGAAAATCCATACTCTGACATGTCCATATGGTCACACCCAGTGCTGCCAGAGAACACTGACATGTCACAGAGCTCCACAGGGCTCACATTTTATGACTCCTCAGCACAATAACAAATAAATCAAGTGTGCAGGGAGGAATTTTTTGAACACTGAGCTTCCACTATAGACATTATTCATTTCAGAAACAGTAAAATAATTAATTAAATGGATTAATAGATGGCTGACAGGAAAAATCTAATGGAAGAGAGAAAAAGAAGAAAGTTTGTTTTTAAAACCCTGAACCTAAAGCTAAACAGTGAGGCACAGGCTAGTAATATCCAACCAGTGAGGGCAAGAACTTCTCACAAAGGAAACAACAATCCCTTAAACACGAAGAACCAGCCTGTGTCCAGCTGACCTCCTACAGCACAGCAACTGCCCCACTGAGCACACCCTGCCTTTTAGAAGACAGAAACCATATGCAGCCTTAAGGTAATTCCCTCACTGAAGCATCCCCAACCCTGTAAGCAGCAAGTGAACTACACAAAACCCAGCACAAGGATATCTTTGCTATTTCCAAGAAGCCATACTGAGGAAAAGGCTGCAATATATCCACTATCTTTTGTCTGGCCATGCCTCTTGTGATGATAGCTAGGATATTCTTTCAAGTCTGACAGGGGGATGTCCCCAGCCCAGAGAGGGTTCAGTCATGGTGGCTGGGAATTCTGGCAGCAGTGTGTGTGGGACAGCCTGTTTTCAGGCTCTCCCAGTCTCTCAGCTGGAGGAGCAGGAGACTCAAGCACCAGACAGAAGTTACTATACACACACCTAAGCCATCAGAGCAAAGAGAAAGGTGGGCTGGGCAGAGAGAGAGAACAGAGGTAACAGCCTGCCTGCTTCTGTGCTACAGCTCTGCACCTGCTGTTATTCACAGCACTGCTGCTTGTATCTTCTTCAAAGGACTGTCATTTTGTTATCAAGGCTGCAGGTAAGGGCTCGACTTACAGCACACTTTTCACCAGCAAACCTGCAAAGCAAAGTAGGTCGGTGACTGCAGCTCTTGGATATTTCCACTTCCAGCTAAAATGCAGCCAGGCACCGTGGCAGACATTCTGCACCCGCCACTGCTTTGAGAAGGAAATGAGAGTTGCTTTCCCACTTGACACTACAGGGGGAATTTCAGATAGGCAGAATGTAATTACTTGGCCTGGAGTTCAGCCAGGAGCGGGGCCCAAGACCCCCACCCTTATGTAAAGTGTCACAAAATCTCCAATGACTGCAAGTGTGAGGACCTCAGCTTTACATCTCTGGCTGCTGTCATTGATTCTTCATGGCTAATTACCTAATAGTGACCCTTGCAGCAAAGCCAAGAAACAAACCTTGCTTCTCGAAACAATTCAAGTCCCAGAGACCAGAAACTACACAAAAATTGCTTGGTGTTGGGTATCTTTTGACAGTGGGGAGCAGGTGGACAGCAAACCTCCTGTGCCTGGCACTGGTAGTGTGTCACTCAGAAACCTACTGGGGTTTTTGGATGGGCAAGCATAGCTTGAAAATGCAGCACCCCCAAAACACAAACCTACTGTATCAACTGCATACCAGAGTCTCCAGAGTTTTGTTGTATGTAGTTGCCAGCTGGTTCCATTTATTTTTCTTCATTTTTCATATTTTGACTGTAATAAATAATTAATCCATGGCTTTGTAACTTGCTGACAAATACAAATGCACAGCATTCCAACACAGTGTAACGTGTCACTCACAAGAGCCAACCTGCATGATGCAGAAAAGAGATGTGCAGAAGGCTTTGAAAAGTAGGCTAATCATCAAGGTCACTCACAAGATCCCAGGGAAACTTCTTCTGTCCCTAAGAGGATATGTCCACTTGCTGTGGGCATCAGAACTGGGTTAATATGTTCAAGTCTACACAGATCTAGTTGTCTTCCCACATGTCTGCTTGGCCCTTTACCTGTTTGTAGCTTCCAAGATCCCATAAACTTTTTGGAATGTGAAGACAAAACTTGCAAGATTAATTACTTAAAGAGCTTTCCCTGCTTTATAGTTCTGAGAACCTGAACACCAGGAAACAGATTTTTTTCTTGCAGGCAAAGACACAAAGGAAAGCAAGGAGGAAGAAGTTAGCAGAAGAGACAAAGGGGACTGAACTAGGCAATAATTAATCTGAGTGAGGCCTATATGTTTCAGATGGGGCAGGACAAGAAGACAGAAACCTCTTGCCTTTAGAAAAAGGTGACTAGATAGCTGGCAGCAGTGATAGCAGCAGCAGCAGCATAAGAGCAATAACAAAGAATAGAGGCTGAATGCCAAGGCTCACAGCAAGAGTAGCAGAGCAGTGCAGTCCACCATCAAACAACAGGGAGAGTGAAGGTGGGAGGAGGAACTGCGAGATTATCAGAGAAATGTGCCGTACAAACAAACCCCAGAGTGGTCACAAAACCCAGCACCAGGTAAATGGTACTGAGTGCCAGGGGCTGAATTGGAGGGCTGAAGGGAAGGGCTGCTGTGGAGGGTGTTTAGATCGTAGCTTTTTAGATTGAAGAAATACCTCCTGAGCCTCTCTTGACCATCTGTAGATGTTTGGGTCTGTGACATGCATTACTAGTTATCAGGAATACACATTAGGCTCATTTTCTCTTCTGACTGAAGCTGCAACTGCAAAAAAGAGAATTTTGTAGTATTTTCACTTTGTTTTCCCTACACATATTTCTATCTATTTATTTCTCATTCTACTAATACCTGAGACAAGAGTAGAACAAGGGTGTACAAACCAAGAATTCATGCTAGTCACAAATGTACAGAGGAGTGAAACAAACCTAAGGAGGCTGTGAAACAAAGGCCCATTCCTCAGAAAATGCTCACCGTGGTCATTTCAGAAAGTACATTTACATTTCAGTCAATATGTCACAAGCCCATCTCCACGTTACACTCCTGAAGCCCCCTGTTACCCAGTCCTCCCACACAGACACCCTGAGGAGGCAGAGGCTGCTCTGACCTGCACAGGCTCGGGTGTGAGCTGGACAACGTGCTGCATACGCTCGCTGTGGTGATGTCTGGACTCTTCCTCATAGATCACATCCCGCTCATGCTGGGGAAGGTTCAGGAAGCGGCGAATGGTGCAGAGGTTCTCCCAAAGGGTGCGGTTTTCCGGGCTGGGGTTTTCTTTCCAGCGCAGCAGCTCACACAGCCAGCCCTGCAACGGGAGGGTCAGCACAGTCAATTCACCGAGCACCGAGGAACCAGATGTCAGCAGAAGGTCAACTGGACTTAATGCTCTGTGCTGAGAAGTCTCGCTGGTCTCATCTCTCACATAAACCCCACCACCCCAAGCTGCCCTTCGGTCTCAACAAACCCATGATATATTCTACTTCCTGCAAGATGAAGAAACTGAAACAAGTAGCAATGCTTAGCAGAAACCAGGATGTACAGCATCTTGTCCCCTATCATATTCACACCACGTTTAAAATGCTCAAATATAAATATTTTTCGTACAGAAAAGCAAAGATGAAACAGAGCTGTATCTTCACTTCCATTTCAGAGCCCCTTCATTTCTTCGTCCAAGCAAGAGAAAAGGAGACATAACTCCTGAGACTTGCTAACAACCCTCACTGCAACCTGCAGTTGCAGAATGAAAATTCAACACTACTCCAAATGTCTAGTAGAATATACTATCAAGACTTCTGATTTGTTGTCATCATGTTGAGCTGACTCCCCCAGTTTTGAACCCCACTAAAATTTTACATCTTTAAATAATAAAATCTTAGAGAAGATGAACTCTTACAGAAAGGGAATCCCCTAGTATCTAGCACAAAAGCAGCAAACAGGGTCCTGCAGAAGTTACTAGAGATACCACGATACTAGACAGATGTAATTCCAAACCCAACTACTCATCATAATAACAGTAGATTTTATTTCTGCTGTCTTGTTTTAAGGCAAGTTTGAAATGCCTTTAAAAGGTTCCTGCTATATGTAAGGAGCTGAAAGGCCTCTCCACAGGGACCAGCTGCTCAGACCTCTGAGGGGAAAGCACCGGCACTCCAGGAAGAGGAAACCACCCTGAACCCCGAGGGCAAGGAGAGCCCAAGGGCAAGAGCTGCCGGGGTGAGGACAGCCCCACACGTGCAGACCGTGACCTGGTGTCCCCAGCAGGGATCGCGGCTGCTGCTGCTGCTGCTGCCCGGCGTGGGGGCACAGCCAGCCCCGTCCTGCCTGCCAGCAGCCAGCCCGCTCGGGGCTGGGGACAGTGGCTCCCCTCCTGTGCCTGCACAGGAGACGCAATGCAAATGACAGAAGATGAGAAGATAATGCCGAGGATGCTGTCAACGCGCCTTACTGACTCCTGTCAAAATATTTTACCTAGTAGCTTTATAACCCATCATTTTCAAGCTACAGCTCAGCATTCTGACACCATTTTGACAGGCACCTTACAATACCTAAAAGATAGCCTGATCTATGTTAAAAATGTTTGGTACAAGAAGTAGCCAAAACTGTATTTTTCTGAGCAGTGACCAGAGCAAGCTGAACAGCGGGTTCATTACCAGCCCACAGGGGGGCTTTTTGGTATTGCTTTTTTGTGTAACAACTTGTAAGCCATTGACAACTTCTACCGTGCACTCTAAACCCCGTGTATAATATCATAAGCCGTTGTTTGCCTTACTCTCCACTGTGTCTTCTGCCTTCACCCCCCCAAAAAAGGCAAGATTTGATTATCTCCGCTGCATCAGCCAAGACAGCAACACCAGCTGTTCTCATTGTGCAGCCTCTTCCTCACGGCCTACATGTTAATAACCTGATCATTCCATTTTCTCCTTCAACTGCCGGCTGCAGCACAGCGAAGAGACAAAAACCCAGGCCCATCTGCAGCAGCTGTAGGCACTGAACTGTGAAGCCACCAGGGATTTATAAACTAATCTGTAACACAACACTGCCTTGTTTTTACAAGTGAGAGGCCACATTTGTGCAGACCTGATCTTTTCTTGCAATAAACTAGGAGGGCTGGGGGGTGGGGGGGCAAGAATGAAAACAAGGTATCTAATCATTTACTTAGGGAAAAAAACCTTTGCGTTATATTTTCAAAGCGTTTTGATTGGTATTTGGGCAAGTACTCAGCCAGGTGAAGTCTGCATTTTAATGCGATTTGGCCATGTCCCTAACCCTCAGTTCTCCTCTTTCTGCTGCTCAGAAATCCCCCAAAACTTTCTCTCTTTTAGAGAAAAAATAGGAAAAAAATCCCCCAGCTCCGCAGTGTTTTCTCAGAGGTTCCTCCATACAAAGGAAATAATTTTTTTAAACGGAAAATAAACCATCTGTAGAAAAAATCAGCTCCTGTTTCTCCCTGTTTTCAGTGATCTGAATAAGTCTCCAACTGAACTCTTTCAAAATGTTTCCAGCAGGTATGTTTAACACCTCCTGGGGGATGCTGCAGCACACAGACCCATGGTGTAACAGAAAACACAGAACAGAAGCCCTGCGCCTGGTGGAGCTGGAGCTCATTGCTGGGCAGGTCTGCGGGAGGCTGCTGTGCCTGGCTCTGGCAGAACCCAGGCACAGCTCGGCAGGGCCACCTCCCCTTCCTAGGGCTGGACGGGGCAGCCCGATGGCGACTGCCACACTTTGATTTATCTGTCCCGTTATAATCAGCGCTCATTACAATCACTTAGAGCAACACTACAGGCCTCATTATGGACTAGGCACTCACTGCCATTAGTCTTTAAGAAGGATAGCGCTCTATTTGCCTGGCAACATGCGAGGTCCTGACCTTGGAGCTATTAGGGAAAAGATTAGACTGCAGTGTGACCATGTGTGCAGACATGAGCAAACCAAATTAATTTCTGGCAAAGGGAGCACCAGGCAAGGACCCCGCCATCCTGAGGACACCTGAGAACTTCTCCATTCCCTAGAGGAGATAAGCTAATGGCACGTTTAAAGGAGCCTGGTTCTGAAGGTGAAGCACATCCGTGGTATTTAGAGAGATATTAATCCAGTTTCCCCACAAAGTATTTGCTTGGCTGATCAGATTAAGGGATCTAGCCTTCAACAGCACACCCCCACCACAGCAGGCCCCAAGAAATCTGTGATACTTCACAGCCTCAGACATATTGCACCATGTGTACCCAGCTGCTACAATAATTAGCTTATGAATGTATCAGCTGGTTCTGTGATTTTTATAAATAATAACTAACCTACAGAGCAGAAAGATTTCCATGAGCCTAATATTAGCAAGAAATTGCAAGGTGCGCCTAACTGAATTGTCATTGTGCTAAATGCCCTGTCTTCTCTCACGTTGTGTGGGACTAGATCTCCCCCAACACCATTTATAAATATTTATTTTTGCAATGTATTTGTGTCAGCTTTCTTCACAAGAGCCATTATTCGCTCACCCCCACACATACACACGCGTACCGCACTGCATGCATGTGTACACTTATCTGCCCCAAATCTATCCTTTCACTACTCTTTTTCTATCCTTCCCTCTCTTAATTCAAGCATCCATTCAAGACCCTCTCTATCCATCAATGGGACTGTTTATTAGGCAATAGCTTTGACTAATATGTGAGAAAACACAGCGTGCCGCAGCTTACTCACACGTTCTTTATGGCTGCAAGTAACTGCCTTCCTCATGCACAGATGAAAAGTCTGCATCGGCTTTATAAAATTATTTATTTAAATAATCTTAGCACGCCATCCAAGAAAGTTTTGCAGTACCAGGCAAAAAAAAAAAAAAAGTGTAAATGTCAAATAAAACAGTGACAGATGACAGTATTCTCTATTGAATAGCACCGTTTCTTCGTGCATGTTCAATGAGAACTCATGAATTATTAATACACAAAATCTCCTTTTACTGTTAAAAATCTCAACTTGGCATTTTTTGGTTACAATTTTTTTATTTTCTTTTATTTATTTCTTTGGGGTCTGTGTATGTTACACAGAGCTTTCCAGGAGAATTATTTAATTTAGGAAATGCTAACATACAGAAATTTTTGGAGCTACAGCCATTCACAGTGAATTTTCATCTATAGCTACATTTATTGGCATGAAGAAGGAAAAGTGAAGGAGACACTATCTCACCACCTTTTCCCCCACACATCCACATCATCTGAGCTCACTGCCTCACAAGTAAATACAACTTCTGCGAATGTATTCTGAAAAATCTAACAAATAGCACACCCCTCCCCAGCCCCATAATACGCTGGGTTTCTGGTCCTGCCTCCCCTGCACATCACAGGTCTCACTCCGCCACACAAACAGCCCCCTTGGCTGCCACAAAGTTACCAGAGAGTTTGATACACACCAGTGTCAATATGGGTGGCAGAATCCAGCCCTTAATGTCAGCTTCTACGGTTCTCAAATGGGAATGTCTTCCATTAAAAATAAGAGGAGGAAAACCAGCACAATTAAAGGATGCTTTTGGCTCTACATTCAGGCACACCCAGTGCTTGTGGTTACAAGGAATTCTGCTCAGAACTTCCTTCATTTCACCCCAAAACTTCTAGAGGCATCAAGAATGCAGCCTAATTTAGCTCATTAAAGAGATCAGCAAAGGAGTGCTGGCCTCTATTTTTGTTGTTCTCATGAGACAAGATAAAGCATTTCTAAGCATTTTGTTTGATAAAAAAATAATATCATATTAATGTCCTATTTTTAACCTCTCTCTCTGTCTTCTAATCAAATACATTTCCACATAGCTAAGCAAACAACAACAAAAATCTGTAGAAAGGCAGCCATTCCCATTGTGCTTTTATGCTGTTAAAGAAACAGCATGCTTAGAACACCAAAGCCTTGGCACCCTCAAACCCCCTCAGGACAGCTAGCTGGTGCAGCAATGCTGAGCCATATCCTCTGTCACTCGTCTCAGAGCCCTCTTTAGCAGCTTGACCCTTTCACTTTTGCTGGGCTTACCCTGGAGCAGGGGAGGCTGCCCCGGCAGCCAGAGGTACCAGACTGCAGCAAGGTCAGTTTTTCCAGCCCTCAGTGAAAGTGTGCACAAACACACTGACCCCAAAAATCTTCCTCGCAGATCTGCTGCCCTGCAGTCTGCCAAGGACCAAATTTCTGACCAAGGACAAAGAAGGCACAAGGGAAGAGTTCAGGCTCACAGTCATGCTGGGGTACAGGCCCATGTTTACACTTTGCCAAAAGCCACTGCAGGAGGTGGCAGTTGGGTGTCCACGGTGACTTAGTCACAGGCAGCTGTTCTGCTTCAAGCACGGATAAACCTGCAGCTTAACTGACCTTGTGTTCCCCTGCACTTACATCAAAATCAATAACAATAATAATAATAACAATAACAATAATAATAATAATACAGTTAAGTTTTCTGCACTGACATTTTCTAGGGTCTCCAGTGAAAGCATTAGTAGGCAAATGAAGAGTTTTTAGTAAGAGTGATTCAGGAATAAATCTCAAAAATAAATGCAAAAGGCCATTTCCTCACCCACATCATCAGTGCAGAAAATGTCAACATATGTCACAAAAGAAAAAAAAGCAGCAATGATTGACGCAAGTCTTGAAAGTTTAGTAAAGAAATGCTGCATTCTCCAGAGAAGGCTCCCTTCTCACATGGGATCACAGGAGTCCTCTGGACAAACTTCCTCAGCATCTCTTCTCTCTGCTCAGTTTGGGACTCTACAGTGCGAAATGAGCTAGGTAATATTCAGCTCTTGTTCCTTGGTCGCCAAACTCTCTTACCATGAATCCAATAAGTGTCTATTAAAATAAATAAACCCCCTAATGATTCAAGATAACCTAATCAAGAAAGCTGAAATGGATAAAAGACTAACTGTAATGGAGAGTTCTGTCATGGCTTCAGTGAATTCTTGATGAGGGCCGGGGGAGGGGGACTGAACCTGAGAAGCTTTTCTTGGAGGATTTTGACACAGTTCAAGGTTAATCACTCAACAGTCTGGATTTTCTGAAATGCTTGGTACTTTTCCTCCCTAGAAAATTCAAGGCAAAATGCAGAGCACTTTCATGAGGGCCAGTTTCTCACTAGCCTCATAAAACATGAAATTACACAAAAAAAGAATGACATACATGAGCCCTGAAGTACCTTAGGCTCATGGAAACACCAAGTCTGCTTACAGCTCTTGGCCTCAGAGGGAAGGATGCTGTGCACTAGGATATTTCCAGCATTCCAAGTTTAAACTAGCTTCTCCCCACACTAGAGAGGAAGTGTGGGCTTGTGGTTAGGGCAAGCAGCCTGTCATCAGCTCCCAGGTCTGCCAAGGACTTTGTGAGTAAAGCCCCAGCTCCACAACTGTCCCTTATTCATT
Organism: Vireo altiloquus; assembly: GCA_013396875.1. NCBI lineage: Eukaryota > Metazoa > Chordata > Aves > Passeriformes > Vireonidae > Vireo > Vireo altiloquus. The sequence continues at coordinate 1,338,027 of VZRF01005754.1, forward strand.
CAGCTGCTGAGAGGCCAATGCACTGCTGCAGATGCTGTCACAGAATCATAGAATAGTTTAGGTTGGAAAGGACCTTTAAAGGTCTCTAGTCCAACCCCCTGCAACAAGCAGGGACATCTTCAATAGATCAGGCTGGACTCTGAGCAACCTGAATGTTTCACGGGATGGGACATCTGCCATTTCTGTGGGCAGCCTGTTCCAGTGTTTCGCCACCCTCGTTGTAAAAACTTTCTTCCTTATATATCTATGCTGAATTTACCCTAGTTTGGTTTCAAACCATTACCCCTTGCCCTGTCACACAGGCCCTGCTAAATAAGCCCCATTTAAGTACTGAAAGGCTGCAATGAAGGCTCCCTGAACCCTTCTCTTGTCCAGGCTGAACAGCCCCAACCCTCTGTGCCTGACTTCACAGGAGAGGTGCTTCAACCTTTTGATCATTTTTGTAGCCCCCTCTGGAATTGCCTCAACAGGTCAAAGTCCTTCCTGGGCTGGGGATCCCAGAGCTGGACGCAGTGCTCAGGTGGGGTCTCACCAGAGCTGAGCAGAGGGTCAGAATCATCTTCCTCAACTTGCTGCTTTGGCTACAGCCCAGGACAGAGTTGGCCTTTTGGGGCTAAGAGTGCCCATTGAGAGCTCTTGTCTAGCTTTTCATCCACCAGCATTCCCAAGTCTTTCTTGGCAGAGCTGTTCTCAATCCCTTAATCTCTGAGCCTGGGCTGCTACTGGGGTTGACCCAGGTGCAGGACACTGCACTTGGCCTTTTCAAACCCCATGAGGTTCATATGGGCCCACTTCTCTTGTCCTGGATGGAGGTCACACTGTGACTACATATACAACTCTGTAAAAAAGGAGATCTAGTCCACAGGTACTTCAAAGAAATTCTAAGTTCAGTCAAGGAGAGAAATGTCTTTCTGTATTTCCTCCATCTATGACAAGAACATTGAAGTATCAGCACAGCAGATACGCCCCAGATGTAGACAGTCAAAGCATCATAAAGGCACTGAGATGATAAGGCTGTAAGAAGTTCCCTATACACACACACTATATACACTACACATCTTCACCACCAGCTGCTTTTTCTAGCTGCTGTTCATCATCACTGGAAGCTAATTAGTTTAAGGCCAGAGAAAACACCTATTATAAGCTAAAAGGGAGAGAGAAGGCATCCCATCCTATCAAATGAATACAAGGGAATGCAAGCTGGGAAGGAGAAAGGGAAGGATGAAATTAAGGGTTTCTAGAGCTAATCCTTCCTCAAAGTGACACTGCTCATTTCTCTTGTAGTGCCTGAACTTCCTTCTGGGAGGATGAGCAGGAGGTAAGGGCATGGGAAGGTGACCATGGTATTGAGTCCCATCTAGCATGGGATCCTACCATGGATCCATGGCCAGAGAACTGGCAGGGATCTTGACGTGAAAAAGTCAGAGGAAAGGCAAGGAACTGTCATCGTGATTTCCATGCACAGGCCTGGGGTGTTTTTTACCTGAAGGGCCTCAACTGAAGGGCTTTTTTGCCCCCAGACTCAACCCCCCCTCAAGCTTATCATTTATTTGCTTACTTTTCAACAGAGTAAAGATAAAACCCAGAGACTGAGCTTTGGTAGCTTAACATTTTTTTTCAGATGTTGCTCCAAGGAGTCTCTCTTGCTTTATTGTGGTGCAACTGGAACAAACTCCAGTCCATTGAAAAGAATTTCAGTTTCAAGGCTATACATTTTGTTTTCACTGGACTGGTAAAGGTTCCATTTGCCCTTCCCAGGGCTGATCCCCCAGCAACATGCACCCTGCTTCCCCTTAGCACCCCAGGCTGATTAAGAAGAGTCTCTTGCCCTGGGAGAACTGTAGGAAGTTTGATCTCCATGTACAAACTCTGCTCTCCCTCAGACTGACAACAAGGGCTCCAGCCAGCTGTGCCTACTGTTTATTTTGATAGTGACTGTTTATTATGAACAGAACTACATCCCTAAACTCATTTTGCAAAAACTAAGAAAAAAATGTCTGCTGAGCACAGATAGCCTCTGATAGGACTCTCACTAGCAGAGGTCAAAGGGGTGATGCTTCTGCTCAGCATTAGAGCAGTGCAGGCACACGGTCATGGCGGAAATGCTTTTCCTGAAGTTGTACTGTAGAGCAGTTGCAGAACTGAATGCAGAAGCCCATTTTAAAGACCAACAGTCCAAACTTGTAGTGATGCAAGGCTAAAGTCTCTGCCTGTCCCTCTGCCCAGCTCGGCACACACACAGGCCACCCAAACCTCTCTGAAACAGCACACCAGAAACCTGTCTTCTTGCAAATTAAACATAACCAGGGGACCCCAAAGTGTAGACTGGAAACCAAATCCTGGTGTTCCAGCCACACTCGGAAACATTCCCAATGTGCTAATACAGGTCCCAGGTTTAGCCACTAGCACTAGCAGGCAGCATCCCCAGACAATCCTGCTGTGCATCGGGGCCATCACTATCAGCTGGCAACTAAAATAGGAGGGCAGCTTTGGAGGGTGTGTTGTGAGGGCACTAAGTTCTCAGTTCCTGCTGGCTTCAAAAATACAAAGGGAGGCACAGCACTTCACAAAGGCTAAACATACCTAGATGTAAGTTGCAAGGAGTAAAATGCATATTAAGGTTACTAAGTGATAAATAAATCAATGTCTAAATTAAATGGCTTGAAATCTTTATGAAGGTGGATTCCCGTAAAGAATTCTCACCATACAAACTTGGTACCTCCATGGGGCCCTGAAACTTGCATTTATGTTGAGTTGTGAGCTCTGTAATTTGCAACCTCAGTTTCTAGAAACTGCCCTTCTCTTCAGCTGCTGAGACTTTGCCATGACTTAAGAATGAAGATGGTTTCTTGTTAAATTAGAGGTCAATTAACTCCACCAGCAGATGATGCCACTTGCAATAACTGTTCTCAGTGGGTACCACTCTTCCTGTATGGAGACAGAGGAGGAAATGAGGTCTCCGTTGCCTCTGGATGTTCTCCCGGGTACATGACATGTATAGCCCCGTGTATAAAATGTCAAAACATCCCTGTCGGAGATTCACTGCCTGCTAAAACTGTGAAGATCTCACAGCACCGTGGATTGCTGTTGACAGAACAGCAGCGCCCAACATAACACATGCCTTGTTAGCAAACTGGAAGCCTCTCAGTAGTCTGGGGTGAGGGAATAATAGAAGAAGCCAATGCAACACAAGCCATGCCTGTGGAGAATAGCGAGTGAACGAACCTTGGCGGAGAGTCCAAGCAAAGCCTCAGACTAGCTCTTTCTTCCCCCCTTTCAAACTCTCTCTTCTGCAAACACAGGCAGTTTTCAATGAGCGCTTCCCACCATGTAACTCAGCTGCTGAAATCAGCAGCATTTTCACCAGAAATGCCCACAACTGGCACAGCTGGCCTGTGCAAAACACTGGGAACACCCAGCTGCTGGTTTTCACACAAGCTAGACCTAGGGCAACACACTGACCACGACACTGTGGCTCTCCCCTATGCAAGCAGCTGTCCCTGCTTTTGGCACTCCTCTGGGCCACAAAGCTCCCCAGCCAGCGGCGGGACACCACAGGCACACCAAGCCAGGCCAGGGGCAGGCACACAGGTGGGCTTTGAGGCAGGGGAATGCCCAGTACCACTGTGGTTCTTGGCTGTGGCTTCCCTGTCCCTGCCTTCCAGTGCCCCCATAAAGCACTCTCATGCTCCGGCAGAGCGGTCTGACATCTCAGCATGGCAAGCCTGGGCCATCCCAGGGAGCCAGTACTGCTTTGGGAAGGCTAAGAAACAAAAGAAACATCAGCCTCACAAACACTTCTTTATTTGCTGCTGCTGAGGAAACAAAACCTTTATGTGCAGTAACTTTGCTTTAAACAATAACATTTGTGGATCCTGTTCTTAACCTTTTGCATCTGGTGTTCAGAATCTGCCCTCCTTTTTTTCCACGTGAAAGACTACAGATCTTATTTTTGTTTTGGCACTGGTGTACAATGTTGCCAGAGAAGTGCACTCAAGCTGGCAGAGACCAAAGCTGGTGAGCCACCCAAATTATTGTTGGGTGGTTCAGTCCCTCTCTATTTCAAGAAGCCTCTGGGTATAATGACAGGAAGCTTGCAGGCAATTTTAAGCCAAACCTCAGAGAGGCTGGCATTCTGTCTGTGTTAAACACTCCTTATTAAAAGCTGTCCAGTCCGGATTCTGGGTGGAACTTTGATATCTGCATGGAGTAAAGAATAAGGGGCACGTTTGCAAAATCAATTGTGCAGTTTTTATATTTACTGCACGTTTACCACATATGTCATTTATTACACAGTGGAAAACCGTTAAATGCACAGTAGTTGTGCCAAGTGGCATTATGCTTTTAACAGCTTTATTCGTTTAACAGCTCCAGTTCTCATTATATTTTGCCATGTGGTACATGAGATTTTTATGCATTTAACAGTTTAAGAGGGTTCCATGGTATTTTCCTTTTATGTATTTCATACTGAGCCTGGGATTTGGTTTAGGGGGTAGAGGGACTGTAACCCCTGTACCCTGACAAGAGAAAGCAAAAGGCAAAGAAAATTAATGATTATAAGAGGAAATAAAAGTCAATCAGACCTCCATGTGTCAGGGCACAAATACCTGTAACAAGGACAAGGCTTTCCCATGTGCTTTGATAGCCTTTGATGCTTTGTTTATACATCTTTCAACTGCTTATTTTACATCTACTTTAACGACTATAATGTTGTTTCCCCGCACAGGGGAAAGTGTGTGTTTTTCAGAATGCATGCACCTAGATACTTCTATCCCACCCTCTCACTGTCACATGCACATTTGTGCGTTTTTGTGTGCATATTGATGCCCTCTCCTAGCACAACTGAGTAATTCCATCCAGGATCAGAAGCAGCTCTTTTCACTGAGTAAACAATTCCTTCCAACAATTTTCAATCCACTTGCTGCCCTTCAAAGAAATCTGTCTGTCCTCCTTTCCACAAAATCCCTTCTGGTGCATTATATTTTTTTAAAGAGTTGGATGAAATTTTTAAATTAATGGATTCTCTTCAAGAATTTCACCCCAGCCTAGGTTTGCCCACATGTATTTTTTACACCCAAGATAGAAATGAATCCAGGAGAACTCACTGCAGTGCCTTCTCATGCCTTTTTGTAAAAATGATTGGATCTAATGTGAATTATTCACATGGCAATACCGTATGTGGCACATACAACATGCTAAAAAGGAAACACCTGCCTAATATGCTGTTTCCCATTGCCTTCCCTCAGTTAACCACTTGCGAAAGCAATTTCATTACCTGCTGAATGAGCAGGATACCACCATTTTGAAAGTTCCTTGTCCTACTAGCAGAAGTGTAAGTTATATACCACACGTGGGAAAAGACATACGTGTTTGTACAAAAGGGGAGAAAAAGCTTGGCTGTGAACTGACCCTTTCCTCAGCCTCTTTTAAAAGGGAAAAGGAAACCACTTAAGCAGGCAAAAGTCAAACATGACAGGTTCCCCAGAGATTAAAATTATTATTATTGTAGGAACAGATGTAATTTTATTGGTGGGAGGAAGAGATGGATCTAGTCCCAACCCCAGAGTTTGCTTTAAAAACAAAACCCCAGAAAGCCCCACAACAATGAAATCCTCTATACCACTCACCTGACTTTTATTGGCAGCCACTTTGGCAAACAGAGCTTGAGATACCTTGGCCCTTTTCATCTCCTGTTGGATCTCATCATAAATGGCAGCTGTGATGTTGACGTTGGCGCTGTCCGCCTTAATGGGGAGGTCTGTTGTTGGTGTCGAGGTTTTGGCCTACCAAGAGACCATGAAAATAATAATTAAAAAAGTGCTGCTTTCAGCCCAGCCATCTGTGCAGAAATTATCAAAGGATTTCAGTCAGCTGATGCCAAACTGCATTAGCTACAGAGGGACACTTCCTGTCCATTATTCTAATCAGGTTAATTGTGATTGGAAATAATTGCAGTGCATTCCTATAGGACATGCGAGGCCCTGTCAACTCTCCCCCTCTCCCTCTCCCAGCATGTTTATTGAGCAGCTCAACAACAGGATAGGTAGCTGGGGCACTGGGCTGCAGGCAGGCACTGACATTGGCTTTGCCAGCCAGCTACTGCAGCACAGCCACCAAGCTCTACCTTCTCCCCCCTCTCTAAAAGTGGCCTACACCTTGGAGGAAGAGCCAATTCTCCCAGAAAAAATGAGTAAATGGGTAGAGGTCTCTAAATAATAAATTACTCAATTTAATGTACTCTCTCAAGTCTCCCTCATCCTTTATTAAAACTATACGTATGTCACTTGAGTATGTATGGTTTCCCAGCCTTACCATCATTATGCTAGCCAGACAGTCACCTAATTTCACCTAGGAAATCAGTGGAAATGAAAAAAAAAAAAATCATTTCATAAAGCTGGGCTTTGGCATGCCTTTGATGTGCTGCCCTCATTCTCCTAAACTCATATTGAGATTTTGTGTATTCCACTGCACTCCTTTTAATTGAATGATTTCCCATCAGCTTCTGTGACAAATGAAGGACAATAACGGACGCTGCCAGTACTCTCCCTGGGCTGGACTACCCCTACAAGGCTTCTATCAATACGGTTCAGAAGACTGCTTCACGATGTTAATTTTAAAGCCCCTTGGACTGGTGGTGCCCAGAAGGCACTGCCTGGTGAGGGAGTGAGGGTGGTGTGATGCTCTCTGAGTGCTCCCAGCACCAGCTGCCCCTTGGAGACAGATCTCATTTACTTTCCTGAGCTCAAAGAGGAGAGATACCAGGGCTGATCACTGCAACCCTTACACCTTTTAAGGGAAATGAGGGTTACTGATATAAAATCTCTGTTTTGTCTTGAGATGTAAGGCTCTTAGGAAAGAACACAACCTAAATGGCAAAGCTCACACTTCCCAATAGATCCAAACCACCCATACACCCCAGTGACACTCATATTTGGTCCAATTATGAACCTTTTCAGATGGATCCCGTTTTTGTGTCAGAGTTGAAGTCTGCTAGAGTACATCTAACATTAATTTTTAACTAGGCAGACATGCTCAAATGTTTATTTGTTAATGGGAAGGTTAACTAGGGAAAACCAAACCTTCTGAACTTCTTTTTCTGTTTTGTTGTCCTCCAAATCTTCCTCTTCCTAATCTCTTTTGTACCAAGGTCACATTAATAATGGAGCCAAAATTCAGTCAAGACAACACTCTGGACTAATCCTCTTCCTTACCAATTCCAGATAAAGCTTTAACAAACCTCTATCTTCTCCCCTTCCAGGCTCGGTAGGCACTGCTCTGGGCATTTTCCTTGCCTGTCATAGGCAGGACACACATAGGCAGAAAGGGTGTGAGACTTTCCTGCTCCCTAGGGCCACCCTGCGTGCAGGCAGAGGCAGCTGGACAGCAGCTGGGGCAGAGCACGGCCACCATGCCCCAGGGGGCAGGGCTAAACCACTGCCATCCACGGGCCACGAGCTGGGTACAGTCCAACACAGGGACCAACAGGGACACCCCACTCTGAAATTCAAGGTTTACAGACAGATGAGAGTCAGGGCAATTGTGGGAAATGTAAGAAAACAACAAAGAGTTCATGGAAAGGAAAAAGACTGTCCAAGTCTGTCAGGACTGATTTAATGGGGATTTATCAGGTATAAATGGTCTTCTCAGGCACTGGAGCCTTTGGCTAGCACAGCAGCCGAGGTCACCATGGGCTCAAAGGCTGTTATGGATGTCTAAGATCCTGAGAAGAACAAAATTAGTATGTAAAAGAAAGATTTAAAGTATGACTCCATCCTGCGTGGGTCTCCTACACTTCTAGGTCCACAGCCACATGTCAGAAAAAGGCCTGCCCTGCACACCCTGAAAGCTGCACCATTTTTTATTTAATCACCAAAATAGGAAGGGCAAGTACCAACCAAAATTATCACAGTCACGAAAATAAAGTATTTCATGCTAAAGGCCTTGATCCAAAAGCGGTCTTGATACTAAGAAGGAGTTTGCCACTATTGAAACATCTTGTTGCAAACAGTGGAGGAAAAAAAAAGTGTTTGCAACCACAGTGCCAGAGCACTGCAACCCAGCCCCTTACTGCTGGGGCTCTGTGTGACCACAACACCCAACAGCTCAGAGCATCTTCCTCACAGCAACTGCACCCCATTTTCTGGATCAGTCTGCCATTCTCCCCTTGAGGCAAGTCCTGAGCCAGGGGTATCACAAAAGGGTGACCTGGGGCTGGCTCATAGTCAGGGAGAGTTGAGCTGGGTTACTCTGCATGCCTGTATGACAGCCCCAGCACGAGCATTTCCACAGGTATCTGCCATTCCTCTGCTACCCAGCATGCTCAATCCCAAAAGCATTGTCGCAGGATATCGGTATCCATGGAAACCATGTTTCCAATTGCCATTCCATCACCTCTGGCACACTAACACAGTTCCTGCAAGGCTCCTACCACTGCTGCCCCAAAGCACCCTGCTCCAGGGTAGGTAAGAGCTGCCTGGGGAGCTGACGCTGCCGGGAATCGCTGCCTGCGAGGACGGCATTTGTCTCGTCAGAACTAATACCAGGCATATGGGGAAGCGCAGTAGCCGTGCTGCCTGCCTGGGAGCTGGGAAGAGCCTCATTTGCAGAGGTGTCCAAGTTGTCAAAACAGCACCTGTGCTGACTGGTGCTGGCCCTCTGAGGGCTGGGGAAATGTTATCCAGCGGGCACAAGGCGAGCACTGGGTACACAAACCTTTGTGTGCTGCTTTTGCTGATCAAAAACCTCACAATATTCTATTGGATTCTTTAAGCTGAAAATAAGGCAAGTGTGGGCTGGTCTATACTTCTAGAGTATGGTTTTCTAGCAACTTTTAGCTCTTACAAAAGGCAGGCAAAATTTCCATTATTTTAAATTTTGTTCTAGATGTGGCTAGAGCACGGGAAAATGGCATATTTCAACACAGGAATGAAATGGGGCAAGAGATCAAATTTTTATTCTCACGGGATTGCATTGAAACTTTCCTTTCAGTGTTTGATTCTACTGCAAAATATATTGCAATAAATATAAGCAGCAGTAAGCTAATTCTTTAATGAATCAATACCAATGCAGAAAGTGGGTACACTATTTAAATAGTAAAACAGTGTATCAACTATTAAAATCCCTATAGATTTTGATTTTCACTTGAAGGCAACTAAAAAAGGTAAGGAGCATACAATGAGTTTCCCATGTAATGAAAATTCAGTGTCAATTTGGGTTGGCAGGATAAGCTTGCTTTCAGTGAAAACAGTTCTTTACATCATTTATTGTGGTGAAGTGCACCTACAGGTCTGGCTTAAATGGAACAACCTCAACAGTTTCTACAAAACCAACACACCTTCCCCAGGGATGGTCAGTTTGAATGTAAAACTTCACTCCCCCCCAGCTGCTAAAAGTAAGCTTGCTTGCTTACTTTTAGCAGCTGTGACTACAGAATTCAACGAGAAGTGCTCATTGATATTATTCAAAGGGTTACAGGGGCCCATATACTAAAGATCAGAAAAGTGCTAGAACTGACCCATCATGTCTGCATTGTTAGAAAGTTCAGACTTAAGTCAGGCAAATTTCATGACAGGAGTTCATCATTGGTCCTGTGCAAGCACCCTCACTTTCCAGAGTAAACATCTGGGACTGCATCAGCCTGGTGCAAGGGGGGATGACTATTACAGTGTAGTACATGGATGCTCTTGGTGCAAAGGAACAACCTACTCAGGGAAGAGGGGTGGCAACAGCAAGTTAATAAACACATGCAGTTAAGTCAATGAGATAACAGCTGCTTGGGAGCTCTAAAGCAACAGCTTCCTTCCCAGCACCCTGTCCATCTCCACTTTCTGTATCTCAAACATTTACTCATAGAAATCTCTAACTCAAGGACTGTGACTTCCTTTGCAGAATACAGAGCACAGTGTTTTCTAACAACATCTATCTAATACACTATCGACCTCTGTTCACTAGACCCTTTTTATTGCAACATATATGAACCAGAAATTTCCTCTGTGTTCTGAAGAAGGCAATGGACACAGGTAAAAAGCTACATGCACTGTCTTTCTGTAATATATTCTACAATAGCCATTTAATGGACATATATCAACAGCCTGTATGTAATGCCCACATGTACTCTTTCAGTCACTAATGTTACATACTCTTTTGCATTTATGGCATTGATTACAGCTAGAACTATCATCACAGTGTCTTGCTGAAATCCACTAAATGCCTCTTAACAGCCACTCCAAAACCTTACAAAAGATTACCCACACCTCATCTGGGCAAGGGGAGCAACAGACAGGAGAAGGGTGGGAAGAAACTCCTTCCCTGGAATAATCCACAGAACAAACAGGTAACAAGGGATTGCAGCTTACCTGGGGTGTTCTGGAGGAGCTTGGGCTGCTGGCAGCTGAAGACACCATGCTCACGTTTGGGTTCATACTTCTCTCTCTCTCATCCTGATAGATACGATCCCGCTCTGAGTCAGGCAAGTTGAGGAAATTCTGCATTGCCCTTAAGTTTACCAGGAGGGACTGGGAAGCTGTCCTAGGGTCTTCTTCTTTACGCAGGATCTCTGACAACAAACCCTGGTTTAAAAAAAAAAAAGGGAAAAAAAAAAAAAAGCCAGTCATGTGTTGATGGGTTTCTTTGGTTTTTAAAAATTTGTTTAGTGTAACCAGCTGGGTTGCAATACTGAGAATCTACATCAGAATCTCATGGGCTCTCCCTGAGGGGATATTTTGTAGGAAAGTGTTTGTCTTCTGGGGGCTGGGGTTTATTTTGGGACTGTCCTATTCTGGCGCAGTAATAAGCTTCTGAGTATGGATATGCTGGATAGGAAGGTAGGTGCACTGGTTAGAAGAAATTGCAGTTATCACCAGGTGCTTGCTGCAAATATTTTAGGAGCTGTTAGATCTCTCTCTCTCTTTCTCTTTTTACTTGAAGCTGGGAACACTTGGCAATCCTGTTCATCTTCGACAAATCTGCCAAGGTTGGTAAATTTAGTTTCGACATTTAAACAGTACAGGAGATTTATAAAGAAAAATGTTTGGCTGGGTTTTGATGTTACAGTCCGCTCATTTCAGTTTGGACAGTCATTTCTGAAAGGAGAAAAATGAAGCAATAATAAAACCTGAGAATCTAGCTTTAGGGATTTAACCCATTCTTTCATGCCTCATTTGAAAACACCACAGGCTTCACATTGCAACCCTGAATGAACACCATATTAATCTAGTTTTTACAAAAGCCATTACACAGCATTTCCAAAAAATAAAGAGGGGAAAAAAAAAAGAATTGGAGAGATGAAAATGTCATTAAAAGAGGCTTAAATCTAATGATGGGATTAAATTTATGCATAAGTGTATGCACTCGCACTCAACAGATCCATGGATTATCTAAAAGTTAAAGGCACAGCACACAAGTCTGGATTAGGGCCTACAGAAACTATCAAGGACACAGTATGTGCCACCAGCTTCCCCCAGGCACCCCCTCACATCTGACACATCCAAACTGGGACTTCATTCCAAACAGCAGGAACAGCGAATTCCTGAACTATACCTGTTTTAATGTACTGGTGTGCAAGGAGGCAGAGAGGGAGCATTTCTGCCCATCGAGACTATTTATATCTTAACACAACATATCATTATGCTATCAAATACTTTATGTTAAGGTGCGATTCTATGTGCTCATTATTTCAAAAGGCAACTGTGCCAATACGCTTCCCTGAGCCATCTGACACCATTCCTGCTGCCCTCCTGTCAGACCTGGAGGCAGTCTGCACCGCTGCTCCCAGGAATGCTGGCCACAGAAGCCGTGTGAAATCCCAGTCGGAGCTGGGAGGGCTCACCTCGGCCTGCTCTGGGAGAGGAGCAGTTCAGCAGGAGTGTGCACAGGGACCCCGCAGGCCCCAGCACAGCCCCGCTGTGGCTGTTGACACGAGTGTTTTGCAGTTACTTCACAGCCAGGATCCAGGCAAGCTGCTTCCCAAGGACAGGCAAGGCTTACTCCTTTCTTGTCAGAAAAATGTTACTAGAAAACAACCACATACTCCAAGCCCCATAATATTTAGTTCTCATTTATTTTCTTTCATATCAGAGTCTCCTTCTCTCTCCTTTCATATCAGAATATATCCCTGTCACTACAGTTGGCCAATTAACCAAATGCCAACATTTTTAGTATATATTGATCTTATTTGCCAGTCTTCCTGACAAAACCAACTGACCAGCAAATGACGTACCTGTATCTGCATTTATCTTCTATTAAATGCCTACACTAAAATACACACGTGAAACCTCTGCTTCAGCAGAGATTATACCACAAGTACTCAAAGCAAGCTCCACATTCAGCCTGAAGGTAGGCTCCATCTTTTCAGCTCCTCATCTACATATCAAGCCAAGACACTCCCAGTTACATTTTTCTGCAATTATCAGTGTGGGCACCAGAAGGACTGGAGCTGGGAATAGAACCATGACGAGCTCCACTCAGACGTGAAGATGGGAGAGAGAAGTTGGCTGGTGAAAAAGGTCTGCACTGGGAAAAAGTTTGAAGAATTTGCAGTGCTGGGCAGTCCTCTGGTATTTTGTGTGACCTCAACACAACTGCATGCTCATACTTGGCTTCTTCTTCAGAGTTTACCACCCGTCAGAGAAGTGAAGGACATTTTGGAAAGCTTTCCAAAGTTTGATAGGCTCATAGGCTGAGGGAGATTAACCAATAAAGGACATACAGGAGCTTGAAGCCACAACCTGCATGATTCTAAGATTAATGCGAGTCCTTATTAAAATTTTCCCCTAAAGTCAGTGCAAGATTCTTCAAATGCAGTAAATGAATGAAATATTGGTTCCACCAATTCACTAAACTCCTAATTCCCTGAGTCTTTGAATGGATATATAGAGCTTTTCTTATTTTTAAAAGAAAAGCTCAACTTCAAAAATTAGTGAGTTTAGTACACAAGAAAGGGACCTGAAAGCTACTGGAGCTGACTCTAAGTCTTTTCTCCCTCCCATTTTAGCCTCACTAAATTTATGGTTCAATTTCAAAAATGGAGAGCAGAAACATATGTGAAAGCATGCCAGCAATTACTTTTCCGTGCAGTCACTGACTCTCTATGCAAATCAGAGGCTCACAGGTATGAGTGGCTGGGTCATGGCACTAAGAGGTGTCTCAGGCACTAAGAACTATCTCACTGCCTGAGATACCAACCCTTGTGTTCAAAGGCTCTGATTTATCACCAGAAACATATTCTCCTGGGGTAGACTTGGTGCCTGCACTCTTGCTTCCATGAGGGTCTCATCCTGACCTGCTTCAGGGATGCAGCAGTATTTTGCAGCACCACTCTTCCATCAGCAGGCTGGGAGCATCACTTCCTAAGGCAGGCACCTGCTCCAGGGGGGATCTCGCTGCTTGCCCCAGCACCATGACACAGCAGCTCCTGGCAGAGGCAAGCCCTGCTCCCCATGCCCTGTTCCAGGCACACAGGTAGGAAACCTGGCTGCCAAGAGGGTTTTTCTGCATCTCCTCTAAGTGCTTTGGCAGCTTAGGAACCATGTAAACAGCAGGAGAGCTAATAAGAAAACTGACTCATGAGGGAAAAATCTCGTGTCCTCCTGCAACTGAAGATAAACAACAACGCCAGTAAACAGCAGCAGCAGATAGCTGAGTGATAGGGGAGGACAATAAAATAAAGTGTCTTGAGAGCAATAATGTTTGCAATAATATAATTCTGAGCTACTGAAGTATACGCAAACTAACCAGTGAGCAACATTATAAAAAATAAAGTGATATTAAATAATCTGTTCAGCCTTTTTGTCACCTGCAACAAATTAGGCTTTCAATATGCAAAACATCTTCCTTCCAGAAAAACAAATGATCATGATTTCATTTAATTGTAATTTAATGAGGCATAATGTATTTTTTAAAGTGATATACACCAGGTGTGTGGTGAGGAAACTGGCCCAGCCAGACAAACCCTACTGTTTCTATTTTTGAGAAAACCTTAAAGCCAGCCAGAGACTGTTTTCATTTCTGCAAATTATGTTTCTGCTGGAGGGGGTGAGGGAGGGAAACCCACAGCATTCATACATTTCTTATAAAATTCCATTGGCTAAATTAGCTCATTCCGACTTACTTACATCTCACATATTAAAAAATAAAAAATAAAAAAATTTAAAACTGGCAGTTTGCAGAGTAACCAAGTCTGTAAACCTAAAAGATCATCTTCAGGCACTAGAAAGTCTCAGTATGACTTAAAATAGCCAAACAGATCTTCTACATAGAACACAGCTCCCACGATACATTTTAGGACATGTAGCTTGGTAATATCTTTGCTTTTCCACTCCTCTGCATCATTTTTAAACCGGCTGCTGAAGAGGCAACTGATGAAGTTTAATGTTCACACAGGCTGTGCTTGAAAACGAGGTGTGTGATCACCCTGAGACAAGGGCTCTGCACAGCCTGGTTTATCCTTGGAACTTGCACTATTTTTAAAATTACACACTGGATCCATAACTGACTTTAAGAAAATAATACCTGTGGTGGAATAAAAAGCACATGTCCAATCAAAACAAAAAAGTCACTGAATCTATTTAAGGTAGGAGTAATTTTGGCTGTGTTTTTTCAAACTAGCTGAAATGTAGTCCCTTCAGGCCAGCAAAGTCACTGTCACAGGGGTTTGCTTTGCATTTATTCTATGAAACCCCATTTGTGAACTTCTTTTACTTTTATTAACTACTGGATTTCCAGGACAAACCTGGAACTTGTTGAAACTAAAACCTCATTGGCAACTCATCTTTTTTTAAGCGGCTTCTGAGAGATGATGCAGTACAATGTAGAGTGAATGTTATTCCACCTGACTCTGACATCCAGTGGACCAACTGACCTTCAAGGCAAACACAGCCTTGTCCAAAGCCCAGAGGTGAGCAAGGCCTCGCTGCCCTCCTCCCAAAGGGCTGCTGCTCAGGCCTGGAAAGGGCGTCAGTGACATCTCAGGGGACAGCAGACTGCACTACCAGTGACCAAAGGCAGGACAATTTTGCAACCAGAGCTTGTGAAAAGCAATCTGGACGGGAGTGAGGCAGTGCAGCCCAGACACTCGTGTGCTGGGGACGGAGGAGGACAAGGGCCATCAGGCAGCAGGAGACTCCCAAGAGCTCGACAGGGCCTCACACACATCAGTTTCAATAACCTGCATAGACATTATGCTCTCCCTCTTACACACCTAAGCCATTTGACTACAAAACCAGGCACTAATGTTAAAGAGGTTCAGAACAGGCTTTGGACAATCAAAACACTGGCCAGGGCAAAAATTAAAATAAACCCAACTAATGTGCTAAACCTCAGTTTATATGTTCTGTATAAGGAAATTATATATATGAAGGACTGAAAAAGCATAAACACTTTTTCAGACTTTCAGTCTATTTGTTCCTCTCCATACTTCAGCTATGGCCAAAAGCAACAGAGAAAATGCTGAAATACTAAAAAAATATTGCTTCTGCAGTGCTTAAAGTTCCAAGTACTTATAAGCCCTGCACTTGTATTGACAAGTCTCAATAGAAAAGCTGTTCTGCTTTCCATCAGGGATAGATGTGACCCTGAGCAGGATGAGAAAACGTAGATATTTATTCAGTTTCAACATCTGGGTCTTAATGGTCAGTGATGTCAACCTGATCCCTCTCAGCACACAAGGCCTATTTCCAGCACGGAAGGCAGCACCCCAGGAACCCCTGGTTAGCTACGCGTTTCTACTGAACTACACCATAATTGTACCTTGAGAATACAACAATAAACTTGATTTTGCCAGGCTAAAATGACCTTTTATATTTACAGTTGACCGCTACTTGCAAGTGCAAGCTAGAGGCAGCAGGTCAGTCCAGGAGCTCTGCAGCTTCTCACAACCCTTCAAGGAATAAAGCATTTCTACCTGCTGTGTTTTTCTCACATCAAGGTAGGATTTTACCATGACATCTCTCTACCTCCCTGCATTTACTCCTGGTCTCACTTTCAGTATTGTCTACAGGGCTGAACAGGATACATTCAACAATTCTGAAATACTTCTCTTTGCCTCTAAGTAAACAGCACTCACCAAGAACCTCTATATGAAGTACCTGTAGGCTTCTTGGGACTCAAGCTCATTTTCAAACACTCATTGCTTTGTTTTAAATCCCTTGTATCTTTTCCTAATTCCAGCTAGGATATGAAGCAGAAGTGCTGGAAGTCTATCAGAAATGCTTATCCTGGCAATGTGTCCAGTCCAATTTTGCTGAGCAAAATTGCTTTAGATAATCAGTGGAAAATTTTGAGTGGTTAGCCAAACCAAGCACCTTCATCTCCATTCTGTCACAGTTTCCATCAGGCAAAAGTGGTTTTGTACCCTGACCAGCTCTTCTCTCTCAATGGTCAAAATGTATGGTACTACATTTGTATCAGTTTTACAAACTTCAGACTTGAAGGACTCTGACTCTTTGTGAATGGGAAACCAACAGTCTCTCAGTACCCCTCGGTGTACACATCACATCAGTCCTTCATTTAGAAGAAATCTTTTGATCTCCAGATTCAGACAGAGTAGGAGCCTTGTTCTTAAACTCATTTAGCTAATGCTAAAATACATACATCTCAGGAGAGAGCTGCTTAGGCGCAAAGCATTTAGAGGCTGATTTGAATAAAACTTATACAGGGTGCAACAATGACAATTTGATTTTTATTATTAAAAATGAAGTGTTTAAATCCTCAAAGAAAACGGCTTTATTGCATTAGTTTAATAAAGCCTCTTTTTTATTATGGTATCTGTTTTTATGAGGGAAGACAGGATGTGCATGTGGATCTAAATGTGGATGCATGCAGAAAAGGAGGCAGAGAAAGACCGATCACCTGCAGCCACAAAGTGCCACCATTTATATGACATGCATGTCAGACCTTTACCCTGAAATATGCTGGAAAATGAGCAAAGACACACAGCTTGTGCACACTGTGGATCCGTGCCTTTGCTTCCAAGGCTCAGGACTCCTGTGCATCAGCTGAGCAGGCAGCAGCCACCTCCTACAAGCACACATTCTGAAAGCCTGACTCACATGCTACTTAAGATCTTTTCATTCAGCCTATTGAATACAATTAAGTTAATTGAAACTGAAATTTTGGGCAGTGCAAAATCCACTCTTGGAACAAATATCCCATGAACCAAAAATCTGCAATTTATTAAATTAAGCACTTCCCTTACAGACTGCCTTCTTTCCTGTGAGTACAACAGAACACTGCTTGTGCCACATTACACCCAAGAATAAAACAAGCAGGCAGCATGAAAGGATTTCATGCTATAAGAGAGAGAGTTTTCTATGAGGGTAAAAACCAACAAAAAATCCCCCCGAAAACCCAGACCAGAAGCCTTGCTAATTGAAAGTCTGTGCACAATGGGGCAGACACCATAGCAATGAATGCAGCATGACTGTCTCACTAGATAGCAGGCAGAGAATTAAAGCTGCTTGTGCTCCTCTCATGTGAGTTAAAGGGAAAATTATTTACAAAAGGAATTCTGTCCAGGACTTGGCTCACAAGCAAACAGAGGTGGAAGAGTCAGTTATTTCAACTAACCATATTTCTGATCTTAATGCCTTGTAGAGGACTCTTTTCTGAACCCACTTCCGTTTGGGGGAATTTTGCCAAAGAAAGCAGAATTAAAATGAGGAGTCACAACCCATAGCATTACTACCCTAGCAACCATGCTCCTGCTGTCAGAGCCCCCAAACCCTCTATAGGTGACCAGTGACACCTTTGTATGCCACAAAAATGTCGTTTTCCTCTTCCTCATTGCAGAACCCTGGACTTGCCTGCAATTGCACCAGAAGCTGGGGCACCACCTGGCATCAATCCTGTGTTCCCCTATGCCTCAAACACTCCTGCAGCCAAGGTGTGACCAAATCCCTTGAACAAGGAGGATCACCGCAGCTTATTTAATCCTAAACTTCACTACATCTGATGCTGGTGGAGTTTCCTCCTCCTCAGGCTGTTATTCCTTTCATCCAAAGAGACGTGGCTGGCACCAGCTACCCAAGCAGGAGCTGAGCTGGGTGTGTGCTGCCTTCCCATCTGCAGGCTGGGAAGTCAACGTTCCCACATGGAGCTACTCAGGGCAGGAAGGAGGGAGCAGTGCTCTTTGGGAATAAAGTTACAAGCAGCCTGAACACGCTGGTGTTTTTATGCAGCTCTCTTTGTATCTGGCCCCACAACGACTTGATTTTAAAAGCTTACGATTCAAGGATATTTCCAGTTTCAGAGGCTGTTCAGTAAAACAAGCACTGGCCACTCGCCCAAACATTTTACTAGTTTTGGCTATTATGTCACAACATTGGCAAAAAAAAGATGCTAGAAAAAAGAGAAAAATACAAAGCGAAACACTCCTTCAGTCTATAGGCTTTGCAGTCCACTGGGCACTCCCAAGGAGAGCAGCAGTTCACTGATCAAGTGATTTAAACTGTCTGGACTCTTACAAAGAGCCCAATAAACTGTCCTAACTACAAGTCCATGAGCCTGCAGCAAAGAGGGATGCTGAGCAAATGCACAGAAGAATAATATATTCATTTTCTTTATGAAGAACAGGATTCAAATTACCTATATTCCAGCTTGTATTTTGAAGAGTGGAATCATTTCAGCCCCCCCCCCCAATTTGCTGCAAAGCTTTCCAGTGAAGGTAAATCCAAGAGAGCATTTGCATGCATTTCCTTTAAAATAGTCCTGTTAGTCCTAGTTTTTCCTGTAACCAACACCACCTAACAATTTATCAAAACATTACAACATGCAATAAGCAAGTTTTGGCTATTACAACCTTTTGGTTGCAATTTGAATGCTGTATTAGGAGACAATATACTGCAGGATGGTGCAAGGACCCTGCCCTAAGGATGGACCAAACTCCATGTCTGTGTTCTCCTCTAGGAAGAAGTCCATAGCCCTGGCAATCCATCCCCTTGTCCTGCCTCCCATTCCAGAGCATTTCCATTGGCCAACATGGAGGGTGCTCACGTTTTTAGAGGCTGCTCATCACGGAGAAGTCATCCTGATGTAAAGACGATTCACACTTTAGCCAGGCAGGCATTTTTTGAGAACTGCAGCCTGCACTGGGGCAGTACTGCACCATCCTGACAACCTCTTGACTTCACTGCAGTGTTTGAGACCAATGAGAGACATCAGCTCCCTCTGTGCACTAAAACCTCCTCACCCTCTACAGTCTCTATACTGCAGGCACTTCACTCACAAGTTTGACTGCTTTTAAAAATGTGCAGAGGGCAATTCCAAGTGTGAGGTGCACCTGCTCTGACAGCTGTACTACTCTTATAATTTTGCAGTATTAATCAGAATTTTCCTTGTTTTTTTCTCAAGACTGAATGCTCTATGCAATCAAAAAGTGCCAAAGATTTACAGAAACCAAACCTTTCACTAATGACTGTTTTAATAACATCTTCAGCTTACAGCGTGGCTTCATGTCTATATGCCTTAGGAAAATGCCTTCCATTCTAAAGGTATCAGGTATGACTATCTAACTCTCAGGTGTTTGATGGGCCTCATAAAGCTGTCTGCCTTCAATTCAAACCCACTCACACTCCTGCATGCAGTTTTTTAGGTCCAGACAAGGATGCCTAGTTTTCCATTAGTGAGCAGTTAGTTCATAGCAGCAATCTGAGCAGAAGCAACAAACTATTTCAGTAAACATCACACTCTTCTGACTTAGGGGTCACAGGCAAGAGGGAGCCAAGGCCAAGGATCCTGACCATAAAAAACTTGGGCACAAACGATGCAATTACACAAGCAAGAAACTGAACCTCCTGCCCCAATAATATTGCTACCTGCCTTAGCCATGGCAAGCTCTCTCCAGACCACAAGAGCAGGACAGGCTACGCAGAGCCAACATTCTTATCAATGGTAAGATACCATTCTTACCACTGCTGAGCAGATTGTAGGCAACATCATCTTAGACAAACTGGGTAGTGTGCACCACCATTTAAATATTTTGAAGGTTGTGTAGGAACTTCTTACTCATTGAAAAGTGTCATTAAAACCACCTGCACTAATTATATTGTCTCTGTGTGTGTGCTTCTACCCATCCCACGTGCTGAACAAATAGGCATTTAGATTCCACAACAGCGTGAATTAAAATTATGACAATGAGTCTCTAAGAAGAAGCAGAGGTTAGCCCAAGACACGTACTGAAAATCAGGCATATACACTTTGAGCGTTCTTCATTCCCACTTTCAAATGAACAGGAAAATGTTCACTTTGGAACTTTCTGTTCAAAAGAAACCCTCTTCATGGCTAACTCAGCCTGGGCCAGCTCCTCACCAAACACACTGTGCAGCTTTCCAGCGCATACAGCAGGTACTAAACTGCCTGATGTTCAGCCTCCACCTCCAGGAAAGGTACAGAACTTGTCACAGAGCCTGAAGCGCTTTGTTTTCGTGTGTGCAGACAACATGGCCACAGGTATAAGCAAATATTGTCTTCAGTTATGTATTTCCAACTTCAAGAGGAAGATTCAGATGTTTCACAAACCATTCAATTTCATCTCTCCTTCTTCTGACCCTCCTCATGTTCTCCTTTCCACACACACATTCATACGTCATGCCACTTGTTCCGATGGATTTAGCCTAGTTTGGATCAAAGCTTCCTCTACTTCATTTAACAGATTTGCTCAGATGGAAGGTCTCAGGGGAGAAATAATGTCAGTAAGAAGGGGCTTTTTAGCATTGAGTATGTAGGTCATTGGACTTTAAAATAAATTAGAGAATAGTTTATCTATTAAACAAGCCTCACAGTACATATTTCATGAAGCTATACTTAATTATAGGCTAATGTGCACCACAGAGCTACGACGAAGAAAGATTAAGCAGTGGCCCATAATGCAGTGATTAATACCATTATTAGCTGGCTGGCACACAGCATCTATTATTTGGTACCATCATGAGAAACAACAGACCTCCAGTTTCCAATGCCAGCACTTCTGTGAAATGTAACAAACCCAAGCCTTTCCAGAAAAATACATACACCTCTCTGTACCTTGGAAGTAGCAGGAGGGATGCAAGGAGGTGAGAGGAGACTTGAATTTCCACTCCAAGTGCCTTTAACAGAGTTTGCTTCTCCACCATGGATGTGTAGGGATATCCCACACCTTCTATTGTGCAGTGCAACACTGATTGTCTGAGCCCTTCTTCTTGAGACCCTGAATATGCCTATTGATTTGACTTGGAATTAACAGCTGGGGACAAGGAAACATAAGCGTGTATCTACACTCTTTTGTCCCCATCATCTGGGGACACAATGCACTGTGTGTAAGACCACTGGTCTTCTATTTTAGGGCCCTGTTGACTAACAAACCTCTGTTGTGAGATGAGCAAACCTTTTATGGATGCTGTAAGACTTGTCTGTTCTGGAGTGAGTATCACGAACTGTACAGTACACCATATTACGTATCATAGAGGGCTAAGAAGCAGGTAATTTCTTTCTTGTTGGAGAATGAGCCTTTGATTTAATAGCAGACTTGGGCATTACCACCCCAGGTCTCCCAGTCTGCCTAAAGGGGAGCTTCATGTTCAGTGACAGTGACAAAACCCTCACCAGCAATGTTACTGCCAACCTCTCGCTCCAGTTCAGAATATGTCATTCTGTCAATACCATCTACCTTGATTATACCAGGCTTTATATACAACAGGTTATGGTCCCAGAGGGATGAAAAGCTTTTCCAAATTAAAAGCAACATTTTAAAGAGGAAATACTCATACATTCCTATGTAGTTTTCATTTGATATCCTCAAGGCTAACCCCAGAACTCAAGTGTTTTTTTCTGAGTGCAGCCATCTTATGAATTTAATGGAAGAAGGGAAGTAATAAAATGTGCTCCATACTTTAATTAGTTCCCTCATGACATGGCATTTCCAAAATGGCAGTGCCAAAGAAAATCATTAATCTAGGAGAACAGACAAAGGCACTGTATGGGGCAAGGGGCCAACCTCCAAGAGATACACAGTCCCCCTTTTCTTCTCTTGCTGGTAAATCTTTCCTCAAAGAATAACTCCAGCTACACAAAAATAATTTGTACCAATATTAAATATTAAGTCGCTTTCCATTTCTTAAGCCTTGCTCTAGAGCATCACAATTGAGAGATCAAATGTTGTATCCTGCTCCAATGACAGCAGGATAAATGTAAATGGCCTGTCTTTCCGAGCACACATTCACCCTGGGTACAGCAGGTGCCAGGCTTAAGCTGATATTATCATGCAATCATTTCAACATCTGCATTTCACTAGGTGAGTGGGAAAACCTGTGTCAGATGTATGAAAGCAAACACAATCTGCTACAAAAGGCAGACATTTTCCCCAGCACACTTGCCTTCCATGTTTCTTGTGGGAGCAGCCTCTGGCACTAGTTGTGGCATCAGTTGTACCACAGGAAGGAATTGAGGAAGTGTCAAAAGGAAGCCCCAAAACACCTCTAACTCTCAGTCTCTTATTAACTCTTCCTGGCAATGAGGCAGGAGCAAATGCGGAAGTTTATAACCACAGGGAGGAGCTCAGGGAAGAACTCCCAAGAGCGGAATGACTGCGGAATGACTGCTAGAGAACAAAGCTCAGGTAATGGCACAGGAGTAGCCAAATGCAAACAAACAGCTGTTCCAGGAAGAAACAGCCTTGTTCAAAACTGACAAAGAGACTGGGGAAAAGACTGAGAGTGGTTTCACCTGTTTCTATGGCACACCCCCTGCCTTGATCTGCAACAACCATAGAGCCCCACAAGAGCCACAACTTTGCCCCTTCTTGGTTATAGAACAGAAATTGATACCTGTGTGCGGTTGAATGCTACTCTTGCAAAGACAGCTTGAGACACACTGGCTCTCTTCAGCTCATCTCTGACTTGCTGGTAAATATCTGGAGAGACTTCCACCGATGAATTTGATGGCTCTGGTTTGACAGCTCTAGGGATGGGTGGATGATTCAAGAACTGCTGGTTGATAGCCTGTGGGTGCTGGTGAGCCAACAGTCGGCTGACAGCAATCTGCTGGTTTATCAGATGGGCCATCGCTATCTGCTGCCTCACCAGTTGTGGACTGAGCTGAGGAGACAGGAGCCCAGGGTTTATCATTGTTTGCATCGTTGGCACTTGGTTTCGGATTGGAGTACTGTGGTGAATTTGGCCATGAGGAGACTGTTCATTAGTTTTTCCCAAAGTTGCCAGCTGGTTGATATTTGGTAAGTGCATGGGACGTTGACCAAGAACACAATAGTCTGAAAGGTTTTCTCTTTCCACTCTTTCCACTGTTAAAAGAGAAAAATCAGCTTGCTGTCATTTCAGTTTGCACTTAGGGCAAGGATTATATTGCAGATGACTGTACACAACAGCACCTGCTTTACTTAATACGTCTACACTTGCATAGAAACATCACAGAAACATAAGCAAAAGAAACACAAAGGCAACAAGAATAATTAACATTCTTTTGGACTTCTCAGGCTTCATCCACACTCACAAAGAGTCCTTATAAAACAGCTGCAGGTATCCTCTCCAGCCTCTTTCCCTAAAGAAACAAGCGTGGACACTTCCATTTATATTGTTACTAACATTTTAATCCGTTGGGTAACCTTTAAAAGTGGTCAGTGTTTCAGAATCACTGGTATGTATCTAGGTAAAGGAAAGAAACTCGCATTGGTATCCACTCACACAAACCAAATGGAACCAAGGCCATTCCCTGTGCAGCTCACGGCACAGCTTCTCATTCCAAACTTAACAACTGTTACCTTTTCCACATAAACTTTACCTTGCACTGTGTGTGGATTAAGCTATCTGGTACCATCAGCTCACCCAGGGGCACCACAGCAGACTCATGCTGGTTGTGTGAAAGCATATCACAAAACAGTGAAATTCACACATGAGAAAAGTTTAAAGCAATGGTTCCTGTAGCCAAAGCCTCATCACCATGAATCTGTCCAGAAACTTTAAAGCACTTCTGCGAGAATGCCCACTTGAAAGAAAGTGGCTTTTCCCTCTTCAGAAAAAAACCTTGTTTAGCACAACAGTGATCTCTAAGTGACATCATGTTACAAAAAATTAAACAGTACACATAAAATGCACGTACTGTAGTATTATATACTGATGTGCATTGTCCCTGTTAAATATCTTACATAAGCAATATCACAGTATCTTTTCATGAAACTGCAAAACTAAATGCACGTATTACAAAATTAAATTTCCTCTAAAAGTACTATTTGAAATAGGAAATGAAGTTTGGAAAGTGCAGAAATATAACTCCTACCTAGATAATTTTAAGCAATCAGAAGTCATTTTACAGTAGGTTGCAGATTTCGTGAGCCTCCCTACATGCAATTGAATAGGCAGTTTTATATTGATCTCACATGAAAGTGTTCAGAGAAGTGTATCATAGAAAACCACTACCTCATCCCTGTATTGGTCTCAGCAAATAACAAGATAGGATTTATTTCATAAAGGCCATAATGCTATTATAACTTGTGTAATGATTAACAACTGTACGAGGTTTTGAACTCTTTTTAAAAACCTATTCTATATAAAGCTTTGAAGCTTTACACAGTTAATACTCAGAATGACAGCTTACTGATGACTTGCTCTGTTTCCTTCTAAACAGAAAGAGAGTTCTTTTCAGTTTCCAGAGTTAATCTAAGACAGAGAGAGAGTCATGACCTGAACACATACAAACACACAGTTACTATCTTTAGAACTGTCACTCTGGAACATCACTAGTACTGAATTTTACAGCTAGGTGAATTAATACCCAGGACTTCCTTGTAAGAAATTTTAACTCACTTTTCCCATTCTTTCAAAGGAAAACCCCATAACATCTTTAGCCTTCTATAAAATAATTGCTTTAAAAAAATTAAAATTGAAAATAATTTCTAAGAAAACTACGAATTCTACTTTTCCACAAAAGCTAATATTTCAACCCAACTGAATTTCTAAGTGTTTACTTGTATTTCAACTATGAAAGGTAATGCCCTATGTGTGACACATAAATATTATTGTCAGCAAATGACCATTTTGCTGTGTTACTCACAGGCTGTCAGATACATAATGCAGTATTTCATCTTGCTGAAAATATTGAAAATCCCTATTCAAAAGCTGCTCCTCATGATGTCAGTAGGCCTCCCTGGAATGAGGTACAGAAAGCTCTATACCATTTTAGGAACAGACATTAAATCAATGTGAAATAGGCAATAGGAGTAGTGCTAATTCCAGGGATGGACCCATCACCGTGTGATAGAGGGGAGTGGGCAGGGGAGAGAGGAGCTGCTGCTTTGTCACAGCCCCAGACCACATTCTGCAACACAGATGATTCAGAGTCCACATGGCCACACTGTCGCCTCCTCAGCCTCTCTGCACTAAGACTGCACCTGGGTAACGCCATTAAATACACACAGTTGCCAGCCAAATGTAATTATTCCAAAGGTACAATAGCTACTTAGCACGTGTAAGTTGAATAAAAGTGTTCAGTGTAATGAAATACTTGGAGCATCCTGATACATCACTGACAACCCTAAAAATCTAGAGTACTTCCGCTAGAAGTTTCAGAAGAGCTGAAAAAGTTCTGAACTATTTGTAGTTTGAGGAGCACACAGAGAATAAGTCACTGAAACCAACAAATTATTACTTGTTAGAACATAAAAACAGTAACCGAGTGTTTTTGAAAACTTGGTGAGAAATAAATATAAATAACATTCACTTTCTGGGCTGAACCACATTTGCCAAGTTTCCACCCACTCCTGACTTCAATGCCAAGTTATAAACCCCTATAAAAATAAAGTTTAAGATGAAAAGGCTGCCAGGCTGTTAATCTCTGCAGTGCTACTTGGAATTACACAGAAACATCACCTGACTTGCTTCCATAGGTATATTTTTCCCTTATTATCAGTTTCCTTTTTTGATCACATTAGACTATACAGCCATGCATGTACTCCCTATAAACAAACCAGATTCTAGTCACTCCAACCACTTCAGTAATAAAAGGTTACCATTAGCAGTTACGCTGGATGGAAAAAATGTGCATTACTCAACTCCTCAAGACTCCTTCTCTAACACATTGCCCGTATCTGATTCCCTGTTGTTCTGTGGTAACTATGGACTGGTAGGGTTCTGCAGGGCTGAACAGGAGCAAGACTGAGACAACCTTGAGATGGAGACTGGCACTGTCCTGAGAGACAGGCCAGCTTGCCAGCAACACTCTAAGAAATGCTTCCTCTGTTTGCTATTGTTCTACTCAAACTGTGGATACATCAGGAGCTCTTGTAGTCCTGTACTGATTGGAATATAAAGCAGTGAGGACAGAGCAGCAGGACCTTACACTGGAAAGGAAGGGGTTCAATGGATGTGTGCTGTCTACATTCAAGTACTGCTGAAAAACTACTTCTGCTAGCAATGCCTATGGCAGTTAAATAAAAGCTGGTTCAGGAGGCTGTTACCTATCTCCATCTGTGGTGTGACCACAGCAAAAGACATTGCGGTGTTTTCATTTTCTCTCTCCATCACTCACTTGGTATACAATTCTGCAGTTCCTTGCTTGAAGAGCTCATTTAAACCAAGTACAACAGTACTGTCATATTGCAGAGCCACCCACCCTTCTGAAGCCAGCCACCACGTAGGCAAAGACTTGTGTCTGGACAACAGGTACTGTGCTAAGCTCAGCAATTAGCTCCGAGAGCACACCAGGATAGCATCTGCCCTTCATTTTTCTATACCTCCGTACAACACATCACTACCTCTACAAGAGTCAGAAACCAACATAATCCCCAGAATGGGAGCAGCAAATTGTTGTATTTGAATATTCCGTTCTCATCCTATAATGAATACCATGTGCGTCAATGTATTTCAACTCCAAACTGAGTTAAAACTTCCTGGATACAGCACAAAAAGAATTCAGTGCACCCTTCCCCTGTGTGATGCTCTTAACCTCTAGCCCAATCTTCCTCGCACAGTCAAGCAGCTGACGCAGACCACAGCACAATAGCTTGGGGTGGTCTGCACGCAACTTTCCATTTAAAATAAAACCAGCTCAAAAGATTTAAAATAAGATTTATTTCTCCACCTTCCCTTCCCCTCACACTTTATTTGCACTGAGTTGTTAATAGGAACATTCTGACAAACAGCCCATGGGGCATTTAGGGCTTATGCGTGGCACTGAATTGACTGACAGCACTGGAAACCAAATTCCTATGCACAATAAGGGATGCAGCAGGGAGAGCAAGAGTGTAACATGTCTCCCAGCACTGCAGCGCAAGTGGGGACACAGAGGATCCGCCAGCGTCCATGACCCAGCGTGTCCGGAACTCTTCAGTCCCACAGGCACACAGGCACTTTGCCCCAGAGTAAGAAGAAGCTGGTAAAGAAACGTTTTGTAATAAGTTACTAGCCGGCAGAATTGCCATGCTTCAATTGTGACAGGATGTCACCACCCAGGGCTGTTCTCCAGTGCTTCAGTTTGCTTCTTTGTTTTATTTATTATTTAAAACCTGGTGATCATAAAAGCCATTTCTAACAGCGGTCGTGGCCAAGCCGGGAGAGCTCTGTGAACTCTGCTATACTCTGCATTAAGCTTGAGACAGAAAGGTTCTCACAATTTCTCCTGGCTTAGCACCATCCTGCTTACCAGAGCAAGACTTGAACTTTGGAGCCATGCTTGGGGGACAAAGCACAGCACCAGCTCCACCTTGGAGAGACAGGGCTGCTGCACTACACCCAGAGGGTGTCTTCTTGCTTATGCTTCGTTATTATGAACTATCACTTTGTAAATAACAGAACCACTCCAGAGAACAGGAGGTGCTTTTAAAGTGGTAATTCTGTATCTTTTTATCTATAATTAGGATAATTACTTATTTCTTTTAATCACAGCGCACTTAACCACTTCAGTGCAAAGGGCTGGTCTGAGGAGTCTCATTTTCATTCAACACCTAATCTTTGTATTTACCCATAGTCATTCACTGGCTTCAGTGCCCAATCTCTGCCTAGGCCACTTATTCCTGTGCTCAGGACTGGAGGAAAAGCAGGTTGACTGGAGAGGCAGACATGACAAGAAGTTGTAACTTTTAAAACCTTTCCCTTCCTCTACTCCTGCAGGGCAGCACAGAACCTCAAAACAGCTATAGAGCACATACAGAAATTGTTTGGCCGCCGGCTGTGGGTAGCAAAGGCCTTTATCCAAGCCTAATGGAAAACAGACAGGAAAGGCCATTGTCTGTTCTTTGTTGAGTTGCAAACCATTCAGTTCCCACCAAAGCAGAAATCACTATTTTTTTACTTAGAATCATCATTAAAAGTAGGCCTTTAACCAGGACCAATCTCAGGTAAACTGAGCAGAGTGTATTAACATTGCTGAGTCTCTTTGTGCCGCTGACCTTCTCATCCTTTATCCTCAAGACTACCACTAAGTCATCCCTTGGGACACAGAGATGCTAATATGTCTTCTGCCAGTTCTGCTTAAGCACAGGAAGGCATATTCTTCACATGGGCTGCCCCTGGACTGCACTACTTCTAAAGATGCTTGTTGGAAGACAAGCATCATCATCTTACTTTTAGATTTATTTTTGAGTTTGTGTATAGGTTCAAGAGGCACATAGAAGTATGAACTCTGTTCTTCATAATCATGTTAACATTGTCTGTCAAAAGGACACGGCAGATCCATTGGAAAATCATTACACTGAAGGTGTTCTAGCAACCACCTGCTCTATTCCATGAATATCGATCAGGTGAAATGGAAAAGGAGAAGCAGTGGAATCATTAGTTACAGCTGCCTGACAGAAACACAGAGAGTACTGGTTTAGATGGACTGATGTTCTCATCTGATACAAAAATATCTCCCTTTCAGTCAAATTGCTGTAACAGTAGAACCAATCTTTTGTGGGCATCTCAAAAGGGAGGTACAAACCTCCCAGATGACCCAGCCAATTGTGCAATCCCTCTGGGAGATACATGTGTGTGTCTTTCTGATTCATAACATCAGAGATGGTGAAAGGAGGGATACAGACCACAAACATCTTTAAGACAGAGATATAAACTCTTCAGATACTTCAAGTGAACAGAATACATTCTGCTCTCGGAGTTACATATTCTATGAAATCCATAGGATCACAGAGAGACACATTGCAGCTTTTCACATAGGAAAGCTTATGCCTATACCTAAGCTTCAAGTTATCCTCCTGTTTCAAACTAATCTCCACTAATGCTTACTTTGTAAAAATATCTTTTCTTCTGAGTTAACATGTTGCTGTTTGGAAGCACACTTTTTTTAAAATAAGAAAGAAAATTATTTTTGAGATTCTGAAGGGTAAAACAAAAATATGTTTGCTTTTTAAAAAATGAAGATGACCATTCTTTACTAAGAATTCAAAAGGGCAGAAGTCCCAGCCGCAGCACACAACTGGTCCTCGCTGAGAAAAGCTTGGTACTGGAACAGGAGACATTTTTTAAAAAAAGTTCAGTGACACCTTTTGAGCAAGACATGGGGCAAGTGGCTAGACAGCTTCTCAACAGAAGGGTTTCCAAGCTTTACTGTCCGGCCTATGTTCCCTAAAGCAGCACTGGCTGCAGCTCCAGCCACATGCAGGCGCAGGAGATGGCACCCTGCGAACCTCAGACATCCTGTGCCACAGCACAGGCACTGTGAGCACCCAGAGCCACTGCTCCAAAACAGCCAGAAGCCAGGGAAGATATTCTGCAAAGCTGAGATTCATGTATGCATTTACTTTAGATAAAAGTTACTCTTAAATAAAAATATAAACCCAGAGGGTGTGTTTTAATTCTCTTTACAGAGAGGAATAGCCAAGAGGGCCACAACTCATACTCGCCTGGAACACACGGCAGCAGGTAAACTGGTTTTTAACAATACACACGCACAAATCCTCCAAACTGGCACTTAACATCATGGACAATGCTGAAATGTAAAATGCTAATGTGGGTGGGAAAAACAGTAGTCAAGGGTTCTATAATTCTTGCTGAATCTTGACACTTTTAACTTATATTTAAAGAGAGAGGCTAGTTTTTCCTCATCATTAGTGCCAACTGATGAACTACTCTCCTCACAAAACAGCACAGCAGGCCACTGACTAAGAGGCTGTTCCCGAGTCAGAGACGATCTTCAGGTTATGTATGTTACCTAGATGCTGGCAAGCTTGCCGGTGATTTATGTTATTTTCCTTTCTTTTTATTTAAGAAAGTGAGAAAAGTCCTATTTTTAGTGAAATGAATACACAGTAAGGGGTGTAAAAGTAAACAAAGGAAAAGTTACAGTAATGTCAAGAGCTTCACAGCCAACCCTAAATGGTTTAGTACCAGAGCCACAACTAATACCCAATCAAGATATGAAATGTATTTCCTTAAAAAACTTAACATTTCTGCAAAAGGCCAAGATACGTGCATATAAATACATTATATANAGAAAGATAAGTACACGTGCATATATCAGTAAATAGGGTATTTTTAAAAGCCAGAAACCCTGTTTGGGAAAGATATGGTGTGCCTTTTCATGAGGCTTCCACAACATCTGCTTCAGAGGAACAATTAAAAACTATTCCTCCAAGCACATAGTGACAATTTTCCCCAGACTCGCACTGGCATTATCACTGTGCTGCAATCCTCAATTCCTTCAGCCTGGAAATAAGAAAGCTGGGAGCCCTTCTGAATCCTGTTTCTAACCTCTCTCAACCTACACTGGCCTCTAGGAACACACTAAAAGAGAAACAGATTGCTCTGTCTATCCTTTATTGGAAGTAAGCAAACAAACTTTCAAGAATAAAACAGCACATAAACAACGAATCAGTAATACTGAAAAATCAAAGAGCAGCCAAAGCAGATTTTCAATTTAAGGAAGCTATGAAAGTTTTTTCTTACATTCTTGATCTCTTGAAACAGAAATAATTGAGCCCTCCTCCTTTAAACTGAAAAGCCTCATCATTCCACAAAAACTTTGAGACAGCTACAGTCTCAAAACTCACATCCACAGAAAGCTATATTTTGACAGACACTGATGGCAGGAGCAAAGATGACATGTTCTTCATACGCAGACAAAAAAAATATGTCTTTTTATTTTTAAGTCCACAATGTATTTATTTCTTCCCGCTGCCTTCCTAACTTCCTCCCACCAAGCTAAGTTGTGTCATCAGGCAAAAAGAAAATATTCACACCAGTTAAGATTTTCAGTTGTGAAAGAATTTTGATACAGTGATAGTCCTCCTGATAAAAATAGAAAGCATGACACTTAGAAGTGAAATATCTATTGAGAAAGAGAGCTAAAAAATATTCTAAAATGCTATGAACCCAAAACACTGGGACACAAGTAGGTAATTGGTATGAGTTTGATCCCTTGACAATTACCTGAATTGCATGGCTAAGTTCTGAAATAGCTCTCTCCATCCATACATATATATACAAGTATGTAGTTACTCACAAAGCATTGGTTTTATTTCTGTATCTATTTGTTAATCAAACTTAGAATCAATGAAAACCTTCCAAGCAACTATTAAAATCCTGCATTTCAACAACATTGAATGTCTTCTCCCAGCTTCAGCAAGTTCAGCTTCCAGAGAAATCAGACAAGCATTTCTCATATTGAGAGAAGCATCCTCATGGGACTGGGCAGGAGAAAGGCAGTTTGAGAACCACTGCAATAAGCCATTGGTCTATAGCTGTCACTGATTAGTACGTGCTCTTTAGTAAAAAAGGGGGATGTCTGATTCTTCACTGAGGCAGGTTTAAACACACTTAAGCCTTGTCACATATGCACAACTTTGTACTAAAAAGCCTTGCATCCCTCAAAAATAAAAATAAAAAGGTAAATTTAAAAAGGGGAAAAAAGGCTGCACATAGTATTAATTCATGGTGCATATTTCAAACAAAATTACAACACATACTAAATAGCTTAATTACCACCTCAAGTGATTACAAGCACTCATGAGGGCAAGAAGACCACAGAAGAACTGTAAAGCCTTTTGTTTCCCAACCACTGTTCACATTCCATTTTAACTGTTTTAATATAAGTTCTCCTTCAAAAATATGCGTGTATCCTAAAGAGACTGGAAGGAGTGGACATCCCGTTATAATCTCCCTCGTGTTTTCACACACATCCCAAGTGGCAGGCCCAGGGCTGGGAGAAGATGAAAAGCCTTCATCCTCACACCAGCCAATTCCCAAGCCTGGCTGTACACTAACTCTCATGCTACTGAGTAAACTGTGAATATCTTAAAACCTTAAGGGGATGGGGCAGAGTGGGAAAAAGAAATTCAAGCAGAATTTTATCCTAGCGTCATCTGACACAACCAAATTGCCATGCTGAGCTGAACTAACTGAAAACTTTTTTAGAACTATGAGTATAAGCAGTGAGTTCAACAGAATGCACACGGAGAATGCTTACTTGAGATTTGATACAATTCCATTTGGGTACAGCTTTTACATCTGTTGTTAATGATATCAAATTATTGATTGTTCACTTTCTTATATTATTTAAACACTAATTATGCACTCAGCAACCTGATGCTTTTATTTTCTTCATTTTTTTTTTCTTTTCCAGAGAACTTTTTATTTCTGTCTGTCTTTGGTTGCAATTACTTTGATCTTCCAGAGTGTATAAATAATTTACTGTTTATTTACTTCTATAAGAAAGGAAAAAAGTTTGACCCAGCAGATCTATATGTGGCAATTTGTAACAGAATCACATAGCTTATGTTTAGGAAATCATGGTTTTGATTAAGAAGCAACCATTTAGTTCCCACTGTTTTATTAAAACAGACATTAGCAGATAATAGGAAACACATTTAACACTGTAGGCCGCATTTAGTTTGCAACGTCAATAAAGTTATTTTGAAGCCCCTTCCTATTTTGTATTTACCACAGCTCATGTGAATTGTTTTTTGCTTTTACTTTCTAGTAAAAAGCTCTAGAGTTAGACAAGGATATGGGTGCTGGTTCCAAAGACTCTAAATTATAGTTTTACCTAATCTATCCAGCTACAGCCCAAGAAACAAATAGCTGCATCATCCATTCACCTTTATTGAAGTCCTTGTTTAAAATTATTATTAAAGGAGTACATGATGACTGATCCATATAACTCGAGTCACTGATTTTACACACTAACTGAGCTGTCCTGCAGGAATATATGGCTGCAGAAAAGAAACAAAACAACATGAAATGAGAGATAATGAGAAATTGAAGCCATCTGAAAAAGTGCAGAAGTCTTCCTGTATGCAGGCGGTTAAGATTACTTCTCTGAAGTTACATGACTGTTTATTCTCCATGCACCACTGTACCTGCCACAGACTCTTTGTTTTCTCTCCCACTCATATGGTTGATGAATCAACACTACTTGAACTGCTTTATAGCAGCTTGTGTTTACTTCACACATACCTTAACCTTCCTTTTTCTCCTCCTACTAACACACACATAAACTTCCAAACAGCAACGACTGGCTGTGTCTCTGAATAGCACAGATACAGAGTTATCTGGCAAACTCTTCGGGTTTGGATCCTTGACCTTTTGATTGAGGTTTTATTCTGCTTTTACTGCACTTAACAATTTAACTGTGCACTTACTAAGTAAAAAAAAGTAAGAGAGTAAAGCTCTAAGAATGGAATAAAGTGGAAGACAACAGTGTGCTAGAAATATTCAGAAGCTGTAGTAACATCTCTACAGTTAAGAACACTACAGTTAAGGGCTTCTAGTGCCTCTGCAACTGGCACCCTTGCCCAGTTTTGAAAAAAGAAGAAGAAAAATGAAAAAAAAAAAAAAGCCTATTTCTGTTCTCCCAGAACAACAAGTAAAAGCGAATGGTGATGACCTCAAAGCTGTTTGATTCCTTTGACTGCTTTTTAACCAAGAGGATTTGTTAAAGCACTTTGAATAAAATTCTTTTATTAAGAGACACCATTTAGAGAAAAGAAACACTTCTGAGTCACACAATGGCAATTTAGAGAGAAAAGAAAATATCCAGTTTATTTGGCATAAGGGTAACCACATACTAAAATGTCCAATCAATGTTTTTGCTTCTGGCCTAAACCATTTTAGTAGGTGAAAAGCAACATCTCCATTTCCTCCTTGCCTGCACTCCAATTCTGCCTGGACAATTTTCCTTCTAGGCACAAATAATTTTACCATAGAATATTCTTTCTTTTTTCTCTCAAGTGAAAATCTAACCATTGCAGAGCCCAGGCATGAGTGTCTTACAGGTATGCTCTGCACAAGCCAGAAGTGCAGAGAAAAAACAGATGCCTCAGAACTTTTTCTGATGTTTCACACAATTTTGTTTCATGTGTTCTTAACTCAAGCAGCAGACTCTTTATGGTATTATTATGCAGATTTCTGTCTGTCCTAAGGAAACGAAACAAGCAACCTTTTGCAGTTTGTTTGCCAGCCTTTTACAAGGAAAAGATGGCACACTCTTTTTGAAAGGTGCTAATTTTCACACGACTAAAAATACAATGGTTTCTCAAGAAGGACATCACATTACCCTATTTCTTCATGTTTGTGAATTCTGTTATGATTTTTCTGGCTACTGAAAGTATCACAAACAGAAACGACAATAATAGTCTATGCCATCTTTCAGACAATGAATCTCCCTTTCAGTGATGTAAGAGAGAGAAAAACTATGACAACGTCCTATCCCAGGATACAGCTAATCTCCAAGGGTGATGGACATTTGGGGAGAGAGGAGCAAGGTGGAATTATGAAAAAGCTTTTGACTATCATCAAACTCCTGAGAATTTAAGGCACATGAGTGTTAAAAAAAAAACCAAGCAAAAAACCTAAGAAAACCTACAAAAACAAATGGTTCACTGCACAACTAAGTCCTTTGCCAAAGGAAAGGAAGAATAAAAGAACAAAGCACACATGATGGATGTTTGTCACATCGTTTTGTGCACCACTGACAGGTGATCAGACAGTTCAGTGGTGAGAATGGGATGAATTTACTAAGAATTTTACTGCCTCAGGCACTGCAGACCTAATACAATATCATTGTAGAAAAAATACAAACAATGGGCTATTTTTATCTTAACTTCACTGAGTGCAGCACCTTGTTATTCACAAGTGCCTCCTAACAATCTATTAAATCCTCTGTATCCAGATTGCACAGGATAAAATACAGCAGGAATGCCAGTACACTTTGCAATATTGAAAACTGAGAACAAGGGCACATGAAACTTAAAAAGTCAGTTTTTTTGCTTTTAGGAACAACACAAAACTAAGGCAACTTACATAGCAATTTAACGTTTAAGTCCTGAGATACTACAATTTTTTCTTTCCAAAATGTTTTAGCTTAATTCAAAACACAGTTGATCTTTCAGCACAGCTAAATGGGATATTTTGAGCATGTTTTGTGTCCTCTGTTTTCATGCCAGCCTTGTTTGTAAAGCATCAGATTTAATTTCAAATGTGCTGTGACTGTGTCCTCTTTGTAGACAAATTCACTAATATTATTATAGCTTATTATTACTTTTATTAAAGCAAATAATCTTTAACTGTCAGCAGAATTTCAAGACTTTGGAAAGAAACAAAGAAAAATCAATTTACCTTTAATCTTCTTGTACTTTTTGTACCATCTCCCAAACTCCTGGCACTTGGTTGCTGACACATTGGCATAGTATGTACTATTTACAATGGATGAAATCATACTCTGGAAGTATAGAAAGAAAGACAAAAAATGATTTAAAATATCTTCCACAACTAAAAATATTTTCCAGGGAAAGTAAATGACATGCAAGTGCATAATGATCATCCATTTGTGACTTTAAAACCAAAGGAATCATCTGATGAGTACAAAAATTGGGTTTCATTCTCCAGTCTAAATTGCTCAGCCATAAATAAAATAACAAAATAATTATTTTGCACAATCATGTAAAAAAAAAAAGTAGTACAAACCTAGACTGAGACCTGCACCTCAGGCTGGGGGGGAAGTTCTACTTTGCTTTGTACTTGTGATACTACAATAGCTAAACTTTAGTTGCATAACAACAGGCAGTGCCGTGCTGAGGAACACATGCTCACTGCACCAAGCACAATTTATGAACCAGATCCTAAAGGTAAGATTAGATGCTCCAGCATGCATAATCCAAATAATGCTTCTCAGATGTCTCTGTTCTGCTTCCAAATGCTGCAAGACCGCACAGCCAAGAATTGGAGAACATCCGTGCTACTCGCTGCAGAACAACAGTTAGGCAAATAAGTTAAATTAATGTAATTTATAGAAACGTGTGATTAGCCCTTGTGTGAAAAATCACCCAGAAGAGAAATTAGCAGTGCCATTCAGAGCAAAGGGAACTACACATACTACAACACAGAGCAGTCAAAACTCACAAGAAAGCTCAACAAAACCAAAATATCACTTGCCCAACCAGCACCCCTCCCTACTCTGCAAATTCCCCTTAAGCAACTCCATACAAACCAAATGAAGAGAGACCTGCAGGCTGGTTCTGCAGCACCTGATATCAATAAAAAGGATATTTTATATCTGGGATGCTTCTGCCCATAGGGTGGCAGACAGACAGCCTCATTACTGGTAGTTCTTCCATTCTCTTTTTCCCTTCCCCTCCTCCACACTATAGAGGAGGCACCTTTTTAATGATTTTGCTCTCCTTTCCACCTATTTGAACTCTTCCAGAGTCACATCGTTCCCAGCACATGTACAGTGCCAGCAAGGCAACCGAACAGGAAGAACACACAGGAGCCAATGCACCTTCTCCACAGAGAGCATTGTCCTCACGTCCTCCTTCTGCACTTACATCACAGCTCAGAGAAAGCCGTGGCACCTTTTGCGACCTTTCTGCACTGTGAGGAGAGAGCAAGGATGTCTCACAGCTCAAACTGTGGCTTCAAGCTCTGGCTTACAGGCTCCTGCAGGCTCTTGGCCATCTCTGGAAAGCTACAAGGCTTACACACTGGCTCACTGAACCTTAACAATGCTTTAAAAGCAAAATCATCCCTGGTCGTTGCCAGATTTATCCAGCCTCCTGTCCCACTCATTGCAACATCCCAGGACTCTGTTCCTAACTCCTTAGTTTTAGGAACTTAAAAAATGTGAGCAAAACTGGGAGACTTAAGATAACTGGGTGATACAGATTACTTTCAGTCTTCACCAGGTAATTTTACTTTCAGTAAAGAGGCTCTTCTGCCTTTTCACTCTACCTTTTCCACTCAAAGGGTGCTATGGTGCACTGCAGTAGAGTTTGAAGGCTATGAAGTAAGAGCCTTGTTAAGTAGCAACTCCAATTTCTAAAACTGAGATTCAATTTTCTAATTAAAATCAATATTTTGAGACATAAACCTAGCATTGTGGCAGTCAGCAGCAATTCCCTGCCCATAAATCTTCCCTTGCTCTACAGCATTTTAACAAGCAATAGAATTCTGAAA
Source organism: Vireo altiloquus (assembly GCA_013396875.1). Lineage (NCBI taxonomy): Eukaryota > Metazoa > Chordata > Aves > Passeriformes > Vireonidae > Vireo > Vireo altiloquus. The sequence goes on from VZRF01005754.1 coordinate 1,375,385, forward strand.
GCCTGACAAGGCAATAGTCTCTGCTGAGGAAGGTTTCTGTCCAAAGTTGAACTAACCTGGGGGTTTTCTGTGTCACTTTAGTTAAATTCCATTCACTACAGAGGGGTGGGGAAATTGTTTAACTCTGTCTACATATCAGTTTGGTTTTATTCATTTTTGAGGCGGGGAGGTTTCCTCCTCCAAATCATTTAGCTCTACAAGAAATCAACATTACTGAAATCATAGGGCTATTAAATATCACAGAATATATTAACCCATTAACCTTTATTTGAGAAAGCAAAACTTAAACTAAATAGTAAAATAAAACAGTAAATCAACCATTGGTGAAAAAAAGCCCAGGACAGATTCTCTTCTACAGGGGAAAGAACTATAACAACTTTCAAACCACATAGCTTCACTATTACATGTAAAGGAACATGGGGTATTTCTGCTAGGAATCTTGATAAGTCTGCAGAAAGGAAATAGCCATTTGGAAGAGAGTGACAAAAAACCCCAATAAAATCACTCACTAGTTGCAAATTTCTAAATAATGTGTAATACTTCTGGAAAAATCCTTAAGGAAAGAAGAGATTCTATAAAGCAGTATATATGTTTGGTATGTGTGAGGCCATGACAGCCATGTGGACTGAAAACTACTTAGACCAGGATCTAAGAAATATCCGTACGAAGAAAATCCGGTGCAGTAAGTTCAAGGAGAAAAATATGGGACATACTCACATCCCAAGAAAGCTTGCTCCAGCAAAGAGACAAAATGCACAATCAGTGCTGAAATGAGTTATACGATACACAGGAAAGACAGAGATCACTATAAAAAGATGGAAATGCTTAAATAATTGGATTTCTTTCTGCCACACACACTCCCCCCACCTACCCTCCTTCCCCCAGCCTGGTTAACTGGGATTTATTTGTTTGAACAGGAGCCGTATGCTAAGGGTAGCTAAGCTGCAGACATGTAATACACCTAGCAGAAAAAAACCAGAACAATTTTAAATCAAAGTGAATGATTACATTTCCCATTAGCAGCAATCAGAATCCCCATCTGGGCTGCTTGGAGAGCTCGGGCACTGAGAAGCAGAGACAGAGTACCATCGCTGGTGGGAGCGGGAGCTCCCTGCGCTGCCCCTCTCCACTCCTGTACTTGAGGCACTGTGAACACATTAATAAACAGCAGCATTTACTCTGCAGTTTGACTCCTAAGAGACCACTCTGCAATTTGCTGCTGTCAATAATATATTAACCACAAGGGGGTTGTAATGACATTTCACATTTGGCACGATATTTTTTTAAAACTGATTTGGGAGAAGGAATTGTATTAGAGGCATATTCAGATGATGGTAATAGACAGCTTCTACACAACCTTCCATCCTATCTTCTGCATTTTGTGAGCTAAACCAAAAGAGACTGAACTTTTTATGGCAATAATAATAATAATACAAGCTGCATTCTGCAGCCTCAGTTCAAGGGTTAGTCATCACCCAAAGTCATTATACCTGTGCTTAAAAGTAAGCAAGCTCAATTCTCCACAGAAGGATCTCCTCTTAGCTTTGTCCGCTAAATAAATACTGGGGCAAGGATTTTGGCTGCTACACTTCTGCCATCAGTAATTCTGTAAATATATGTCAGACTGAAGCTATAGAAGGAGTAAACCAACTGCAGCGTTTCCACCTGGTAGGCTTTGAAACTGAAGGGGGAGGAAACAGACCCAGACAACAAATGAATTCTGCATATGAAATGATGCATAGTTTAGTTATACTGGATATTGAAGAAGACTGGGCAGAGACAACCATATGCTGCAATCATCATTAGCTGACCAGATTCCACAGGTAATTCCATTTACAGAAATTACACTTCAAGTGTGTGAAAAGAAAAACACTTTTGCATTCAATGCATATTCAACACCATGCGTATCTACAGGGACTGTTACTCCTTCAGGACATAAAACAAGTTCCATGGCTTTTCCTTACAAAACCCTTCCATTCCTGTTACTTCTGCAGATCCCACACAGCAAAGGAAGGTGAAGAACGTGATTCCTACCAGCTCTGTATTTCATATCTGTGCTTTCCCTGGAGTTTATAACCAAAACACAGCAAGGCAAATTTGTGGTGAATAGAAAGAATTTTCTTGGTTCATGAAGACTTTGGATCATGAATTGCAGGATGAACATACAGTGCAATGCAAGACAGACAATCACAGGAGAAAAAATGTTAGATATGAGCAAGCAAAGCAATGGATTTTTAGGAAGCAGGGATTACTCATGTTTTGACTTTCAGAAGATTCAGTGGACAGATTAACCTGTGATTCTAGTACACATTTTAGAAGGTAATATATTTTTCATGCCTAGTAAAGTTACCTGGTCTGGGTGCTAAAGTGTTATGCTGTTTTTTCTGAGAGGCAAGGAGAACTAAGTGATGAAAATTTTATGAATGTCTCATTATGACAATCTGAAGTACAAATAGAGCTCGTGACATCTGTAGGAACCTGTGTCTTAGACATGACATCACTGGTGTTTAAAAAGCAGTCATGGAGAATGAGACTTAGTTTTTGTTCTTTTTTTAACATAATTACATATACATTATTTTGTTGCTGTTTCCTAGAAACTGGGGCACAACTGTAAACACTGCATACTTTTTATCATGGTTGCAGGCTGATGAGACCTACCCATGGGTTAGGGGGGAAGGCAAGCTTCTGCTAGTGGGAAGAAGCCACTTGAATCTTGCATTTGAAGATCATTAGTCCTATTGCAAGAGGTTCAGATAAAAATCTAAATAAAGAATTTACATATCTCTGAAAACCAATCAATTAATTCACAATTTTTACCTGGCAATCCACTAAAAAAACATGGTGCAAAGATACTACTTAACATATTAATTAGAATTTCTCCTTTTTAAAGACAACAAGACATTTATTTGGTATTTATGGAATTGTTTAGTGTAGGCTATTTCCAGAAGAAATATGAGCTTCAGTTCTTGCAAATATTTCTTTCCCTAAGCCTGTTGAAAGCACTTACCTGTGAGAGAGGGCATTCTTTGGCTAACGTGCTCTGATTCATCTCTTTGAGCAGTTCCTTTAAGGCATTGCGAACTGTGGCATGGTTCCACTGCTCTGCTGGCAAGTCTTCCAACTTTGAACAACTGTTAAAACAGAAAGCAAAAAGCAGATAGAAACATCACCTTCACAGATGCTTACTTTTTGTGTGCCAGTGCGAGAGACCTTTAAGCAACAAGCACAACCCTGGAGTTTCCTGCTTGGTCAGCCCATCAAGGTCTTTGTCCCCTCTATACCTCTCCCACTAAGCACGATTACCAGAAGATGTTCAGTTCAACACACAGCTGCTAATCCTCCTATGGTATTGTATGTGTGCATAACCATCCCTGCTGGGGCCTGATGGAGAGCAAAGAAACTGCATAAAGCAAGCCCCAGGAAGGGCTGAGTAAAGCCATCAACTCCAGAGAAAGATACTCCTGCTGGGGTAGAAAAACAAACATATATGCTGCACTGCCTCTAACAAAATCCCTGAACAGTGAGGGCCCTCATTGTGTGGAGGCAAGACTTTAAAAATTAGTTTAATTTTATACAGGTTCTTATACTGCCCTTATCACTGAAGTATCCAAGAGCCCTTCAGAAACACATTAAGCCATATGCCCAACATCTGTCATGTGCAATTCATTCTCACTTTCATTCTACAAGAACTGCATATGTAGTGAAGCTTTTGTCTTCATATGACTTGTGCCTCTTTTAATTTAACAAGCTTATGGTTTGTGTCTACACGCACGGGGACAGACCCAAGAAGCACATCAAAAAGGTGGGAGAAGCTCTGCCATTGCTGGTGCAGAGACTTAATGCATGCTCTCCAACAGCCTCTGAGGTGGTTCTGCCTTCTGCCCTTACAGACTGGCTTTTCCCTGAGATGAACCTTTAGCTGCGCTCAAGGAGTTCAAGTAGTCAGTGATCATCTTTATCTCAAAGTCATGGACTATCTTTTATTTACATGGCATCCAGGCATTCAGGCACTCTGAAGATAAAGAATGAGATCTTAATCTTGGGTTGATACCCTTTGCTAATACAGATGTGACAATAGGCTACATGAACTCCTGGTAGTTCACACTTCTGAGGAAATGAGTTATTACACTCATTTTATAGCAGCTATAGGGTCTACACACTCTTTTACAGCTACATAGCAAAGATGCAGCCCAGCTGAAAAATTTTAACAGTACACAAAACCAAGGAAAGATCTGTTCATGGGGATCAGAAAACCCAAGCACCATCCGAGATATGATAGGAAAGAAATGTTGCTGTTTGGAAGTTTAATGTCAGTGATGCATCAACTACTTCCAAATTCTAAATTGAACTGAACAGTTGGAGGGTATGTACCTGCCACCAAAGGACACACATATATCCCTGTGGGCCCCTCTTCTGTTCAAGCCAAAGCTTCAAAGAATTGTCAGCAAGTTATTCCAGATTGTCTTTTATTTTTCACTCTCCTCTGGCATGTCTTGGCCATACAGCTATGGGAGGCAGTGCAATGTTGGTTTATCTGCAGGTCTGGAGTATGCCATGGACTGCCAGGGACCTTACATCAGGAACTATTTGAGGACTCTTTAGAAGGCCAATAGAGAGAAAGAAAAAAGGAGGGGAGAGGGGGAGGAAAGGAGGGCAAGTAAGTGTAAAAGTGTTGGGAGCTTTTGCTTTGCTAATCAGAACAATCCCTCAGGGAAGGCAAATATTTTCCAAATGCCAAATGGAGCTGCAGTGACACTTTGCTTCCTTGTCTTCTGTTTGCTGGAAAGAATACTGGAGAAAAAAAGGAAAAGTCAAAAAAAGTTCCCCTCCATTACATCTCAGCAACTGGCTGCAGAAGACCTGGATTTCTACAAGCACCCCCTAGAAAAAGACAAGGAGTTTATTATTTGACACAATTAGAACTTAAGAATACATTAAATTATGGACTGTAGGAAGATCTTGATTGGGTTTCTGCCCTTCCCCTCTCTGTTACCATATTGCTACTTCAGAAAACATACAATATCAGAACATGCACCAAAAAGCTGCCAGGTGACCCACCCTTCTCTTCATTTTCTTTTCATTTCATCAAAAGACCAGAAATTAATGAAGACAGGATGTGCTAATCTCTGTAGTAATGCTGTAAGCGACAGAGCAGCTCAGAGAATAGGGAAGGACAGATGTTCAGAAACACCCACCTTTGTAATTGGATTTTCAATGTCACAACATGATAGACATCTTGTAGCATGTCGGCTACTGTCGCATCTGGTGCATCAGTCACATAACTGAGAGGGAGGGGATTCCACCTCCCAAGCTTGATTATTCCTGAAAAGAAAACAAAAAATCCATACTTTATATTTTATCAGCCATTTATTAAACTCTTCAGCAAGGTTGATTGTTCCCAAGATCTGCCTTGAGGTTTATTGCAGCCTTGCCCAGAAAGGTGTGTTCTACTGACTCCTGAGGCAAACAGTGGGGAAGAGCAGGAATAGACTTAAAATTTTTAGCAGACAGTTGCTGACATGTTCCTGACTCTTAAATTACTTCAAGGAAGTACAGGAGACTTCCTCCCTTCACATCTTTCATCATAGCTCTGAAGTCTAGTTCTTTAAATTAGAATAAGCTTTTAGTACTCTCTAGTCCTGATTTTGCAGTCTACAAAACCTTTTCAGTAAATAAATGCATTACTTTTGTCTTGAACAGGAAAATTCCTATGCGTGGGCTTTCAGCACTGTTACAATCTAAGCATAGTACGATTCCCAGTGTGGATGGATGCCAGTGGAAACCCACCAAGTAGGAAGAGTTCACTCCCAGATACAAGTTGCACTATGCAGATGGTTGCTTTTCTTTGTGGGGAAAAAGGAAAAAAAAAGTCCAAACCAAACAACTGCAAGCTGCTGACCGCAGATCCAAAATAGCTTTTTGGAGGCGGGGGAGAATGCTGTAAGTTCTATTTCTACTTCTGTTCATTCTTTAATAGGGATCATCACCTCTTCTGGATGAGCTTGTCACAAAGACTGTAAACTTGGATGGTAAACCATTTGGTACAGAGGTATTATTTCTGTTTAGACAATTGCAGAGGGCCCACCCACACCAAAAACAATGACTAATACCCAGGAATGACTTCCAGGAAGACACCAAACAAAGAAAGCCACAGTGTCATCTTAGATGACAGCAAAGCAGTTCAGCCTTGTTTTGCACTATTGCCACTATTGCTTTTATTCCCTCCTTCACTGTGTTCCCATTGCCCCACTGTTCTGCTCACTTAACTTTCCTCAGCTCAGCCTTACAAGACACCATTCTCCCATTCAAACTGATGCCTTCTGAGGTTTTGTTATATCCTGTTTGATCTTTGAAAAGACATCCATAAATTCAACTGCCAGAAAAAAAGTAATACACTAATACATGAGAAAACAACTACTTTGGTGATAACAGGCATGCCAAGAACTCCTCTTGGGTATCTGGAAGGATGTTGTGATGCCAAGAAACTTCAACCATCTCCTCCTCACTTTCTACTCCCAGCACTTCACCAGCTCTGGAACTAATTGAACTGCAGTAAATGACAAAAACCTTTTATCCTGATCTTGCAAAAAATGATCATAAAATAAACCCCTCATTGAAACAGTGAAACAAAGCTTCTTGCACAGAGACAATAACAGAACACGATGAACTCATGAAGTACCTGCTATAGAATATTTTTCCCCATTCCTACACAGATTGAAGAGGAAATAATTTTAGTACAACTCCTTTTCTGTAGCACTCAAATCTTTGCATTTACCACCGACATACTGCTTTGCAAGGCATTCTGTCACCACATACTGAAAAAAGCTGGAAGTGACCTAGTTCATCTTCAGTGGCATGAAGTTTCACTGTAACATACTGGTACAGACAGGGTAATATTTCAAGAGCAGAATAGAAAGCTTTTGGCAAGGAGAGATATTGTCCAAACGAAACAAAAAGTTAGTAAGAATTGCTTGATATCCAGTGCTTGAAAATGGGACATAAACAGAACAAAAACATTTAAATGATGCACTGTTTCAGTATTAAGATTTAACAATCTGGTGCTGAATATGCTGCAGTATAAATAGTGCCTGGACTCAGATCCAGTAGAGTAACACACAGCACTCATTCACAGCACCGTATGTCTCCAGTGCTGGCTCCTTGAGTCATATTCCACTTGCCAAGAAAAGCTGTTTTTCTTAAGGGGATAGTTTACTTAATGTTATCTCTGGTGACAACAAGAAATGCATATAGTACAGCATATATTAGTCATGAAATGAGCATCAAGGGTCCACCATGTAAAATACATGCTGGGAAAACACAGTTTAGCTGCTGACTTCCTTCACCTCCTCCTGCTATATAATAATTTAAAGCAAAATCACCTAAAAATCCAGAAATCTATACTGGCTTCACAGAACACTTGGCTTCCTATGTTTAACCTCGCCAAGTTTTCATGTAATTGAAAAAATAAGCATCATATGTGCCCCATAAGTCACATCTAAATTGGTAATATTTTACAAGAGGCTTTATTTTTCATTCAATTAAGAAAAGCACTCAGAGAGCACACCATCTGCAACTGCTCAGGCCTGGCAATGCTGGCAAAGGACAAAGAGATGGTCGGGAAGCACTGAAGTTACTAAAGGTGTCCCCAGACTAAAAGGGTTTTAAGAAAAAAAACCCAATGCGGCCAGAGTGCACCATGGGAAATACTATGCAAATTCTTTCACAGGAATGTCTGCTACTACTGGAAGTTAGGGAGAATTTTTTTTTTTTAATCCTCCTCTACAACTGGAGAGGAAATTGTTTTGGCTGGCTTTAAACAAACACAGGTGTTACCATACTGCTCAGTGCCTCTGCACGTTAACACCTGCTGGGAGTCCTTTACTCTGTGTTACAGCACTGCTGATGCACGCTATTTTTTCAGCCGCTGTGATACGACGTGTGAAATATTTTTTTCCAGAGCACATTAAGCTGGACCAAACGATAGCCAGAAGCCATGGTTTCCATTCAGCTCCTCAGCAGACTTCACAGGTGCTTATTTCATGGCACCAACACTGTACTTCAGGCAACTCTTGGGCTGGGTTTGGGAAGATGATGCCAGCTTGTTGAGTTAATGTGTTCTCTGCTCACTAGAGGACATCTCTGAATGACTCCTCAGTAAAAACTGAGCCGGTCAAAATTTTCCCCCTAAAAAAGTCCCTTCTTATCCAGCACTAGATGTTTCCAGCATAAGAGCAACCCAGAGAGGAAAAGAGCCTGGTAACGAGGTGTCACTTCCACATACACGGTTTTTTATTGTTCCTCTCATTGACTCCAAATAGGAGCTCAGGCCTTTAAAGCAATCACTTTAACTGGACTGGCTGAGCTTTTATCCTACCACAACTGAGACTTGGGACTGGGGACAGGAATGAGCAATGGTCACTTTGTTATTAATGAATTTACTACTGCTCTGGGAGTATCACTTCACTGTCAGCTCCAGACCTTCTCAAAATTATGTGTGGATAATGCAAAGCAGATGAGAAAGCTCAGGAAATCCAAAAACACATCTTCCTTGATCTCCCCAAACCCTTCTGTTAATGAATCTGGTTCTCTCTCCTGTATCTCTTGGGACTTTTTTCCTGTACAAGTTTTTTGAAGGGCAAGCTAACAGATTTCAATGCTTACACACATTCAAGAAATGACCATACAATAGAAGAGCTCTCAACTCACCTAGAAATGACTGAATGCAGCCCAGGCCAATCAGGCAATTAAAGACAATAAAGAGACCAGTTTTCTTGAATTTTTTTAAAAAATCTCTTAGAGAAGAGAGTCTCTATCTATGCTGGCTGTTGGTTCTTGAACAGAATGTACTTCTATAGCCAGGTCTTTCATTACGTTTAAACCTCAGCTTCATCAAAATGCAGACAGGGCAAAAAGACAGAGTAACTTAGTGTAAAATGTGTGTAACTCCCTTTACCCACAAGAATGCCCAAACAAACCAGTGGCAAGCTTCTATGAGCTCAAGTGCCAGGTTTGCATATAACAACCACTGCAGTTTACTGCTGTCACTCCACTCAAGCCTATGATGTGCCGCCCTGCCAAGATGTTTCCAATTAAGTTTCATTTAAAAAGTAGCTCCTTTGGAGAAGAAAGTGGTAACTACACAAGTGAGAGCAGAGCACTACACTGAACAGAACCCTTGACCTGCTACATCACATCTAACCCATTTTATATCCAGCAGAACTCATCACAGGATCCTCATGAACTTCATTTTATGCTATCATCTGAAAAAATGATGCACCTAATGCACTGAGATTATTCCTGGGATGTCACCCTAGTGAGATGTGAACTGAATGGATGCAAGGTTGGGGCTAAAGCAGACTTCCAGAATAACTACTTTGATTAGGAGAATGAAACAGCAAAAGGCAGAAAGCTGCTTTCTAGAAAAATACAGCTAAGCTGGCAAACCCTTTTCATTATTATATACTTTACATTGTCCCATAAAAATTATTTATCTGTATAAGCTAGAAACCTCATTTGTCATTGCAAATGGAAAGACAGTCACACAGTACACTCATTCTAAGAATGCCACATCTGGGGTTTAGAACATATATATCATAGTCTAGCTATGACACTTCTTGGTCCTAAACAGAATGAAGTCTGGGTCCTGCATCTCCCATTCACCTGCACAGGTAATTTTTAATCTGGATAACCCCATTACAATTACTGAGGCACCTCAGGTAGTCTTCAATACAACACTGCTGTAAAATCAAACTCTCAAAATGGAGCATTTTCCAAATTCCTTCTTGTGGCTAAACAGAGCAAACAGGAGCAGAACATGCTTCACCCTGTCACTGGCTTCCTTCAAACTATCCCCTGCTCCCACCATGGCTGTACTCCTGATTTCATCTTTCACAAGTTATGAGCATACCTGAATTACATCTTAAATGGATACTTGTAGTATTAATGCAAATGCATATGCAGCATTAATGTAATTTATTTTAAATGCTGATCTGCCATGGTTAAAAGATAGTCAGGTGTCCTAGAATTTGTTTCCTTACCTCCCACAGGTAAGGAAACCACAGCCCGAGAGAGGTGAACTGCAAATACAAGGCTGGTTGAAGAACACAACATTTGCTGCTGCCTTCTGAATTCAATCAAGTAATTTTGATCAAGCATCGTGCTTTTTAACAGCTGCTCTTATCAATACAACAGACACTCAGGAGAAACTGCAGGCTAGCATTGACACCCAAACACTTCTGACTTCTTTTACAACTCCAAATGAAAGACCTCAAAGAAACACCCAATAAAAGCCCCGCTTCTGGGACCACCAAGCCATTTCTCTATCAGCCACTACTGCAGGACTCCCCTCCAAGATGAGTGGGCTCTTGTGACAGTGACTGCATCTGTTTATTCCCTTCAAAGGCATCTTGTCCCTATGCTTTAGTAATTTTCCTTTGTTGAGCTGTGTTTTGTTACAGAAATTAAAAACTGCCTGTCCCATGTACATAGAATTATTTATTCATAAATCAGTTTGCAGAAAATCACTACCCTGCAGTACATAACAACTCAGCCTGTATTTCCTGCCTCTGCACTGGCTGTAGTATATCATCACACTGTAACAACTTAAAGCCATAATTTGTAGTTATTATTGTTAATCCAGCAAAGGGAATGACTTTTCAAGCAGAAAGGATGAAAAAGTTAACAGGAAAAATTACAAGAAAATAAACTGATTATATTAATTTTTGTGTTATATTATTGAGATGTCTTTTCTATATTTTTGGGAAATCTAAAAAAATATTATACAGCCTTTGCCCATTGTTATAAGGGTGCCTATATTATTCTACTGAATTTTAATCAATGACATATTGGGGTAATAGATGGGAAAAAGAAATCAGCAGAATCCTGCCCTGTACTTCTCAAGCATCTTTCATCAGAAGGTCCCCATGCACTTAAAAACATTAATTAACTAAACTTTGCAACATCCTACATGTGAGGTAGACTGTATTCTGCCAATTGACATATCAGTGATTAGTGATTGAAAGCACACAATGAACATAATCCTATGCTTATGCCAATACAAAAGAATCCCCCTCCTTCCTCATTTCAGTCCATGATAAATAATTCAGTGAGAGAACAGGAATAAACTATGTGCTTACACTGTGATGTACACATCCACAAATCAACAGGAACACCCACAATCCCCGAATGACGAATGCTCCACCCCAGCTCATGAGACTTGTGCAACTTTGGGCTCTGCACAAAAGGGTGACCTTCACCCAAGGGGAAAGCACAGCCGAGCCACACGAAGCTCTGGCAGCACAAAGCCCCTGGAACTGTGGCTGATGGAAGTCTTTGCTCTTGCTGTTTAAAAATGCTGTCATAAACTCTGTGTACCAGTGATGGTTTAGAGCACAAAATTCTGTGCTGCAACAACACATCTATGAGCCAGTCAATTTAAACAATTTCTGGCTTGCACATCTGTATCAGTACATAGATTTTAATAAAGACTATGCATTTACATGATTACATATGATATTTATATGATGATATATTAAAACTTTTATAGAATCATGGTCTAACTATCAATAGAAAGACTGTTAGTGTTACAAGATTTAATGCCAAACTTCAGAGTACTTTCATAGCTGAAAATCACTTTGATACGTGAAGCTTGGTTTTGAGTTTTTAATTTTTTGAATGTTAGCATTGCCCCTTCCTTTCCTCCAGCATGACTGTAGTGAAGTATTTTACTTAAATAACATACACTAAACAGTTTAATGGCTTGTAATTCTACATATCAGGTTTACATTTTACAGTAAAAAGATTGTGCCTCGTGTAATAGATGCTGCTTCACATTTGGGAAACGTTATGTGAGGACCCTGACTTTTATTAGATTAATTTAATATAGGCACTAAGTTACTAGACTAAATTAATAAAGATCTTCTTAAAAAAAAGAAAAAAATGAGAGGGGGAGAAAGAGAGAGAGAGAGCAAACAAAATGAACACACAAATTAAATAAAATTTTCTGGAGCTTGTTATTTTGGAAGTCTTTATTTAATTTTCCAACCCCTATTCTGTTTGAAAAAACAGTCAATAATTGGCAAGGAAACAGAAAAAAAAATTGATGTTATTTACTTCAGGGGATTATTTTTAAAACTGTTATATGATAGAACAGGAATACCACAAATAAATAGAAGGGCAAGGAAGCAAAGGAAGTACTTTAAAAAAAAACAAGACAACGGGCCATTCACTTAAGTTTCCAGAGTGGATTCAGTGATCCTTGTGGGTCCATTCCAACTCAGAATATTCTGTGATTCTAAAGTATTTTTTACCTTTCCTATATTACTTCTAAAACTACCACCCCCACTGAGGAAAACCACATTCAGTCCTGCACAACATCTCTCTTTTGTCATTTTTGGGGTAAGTGTGCACTTGCCTTGGACAGCAAGAATATGCATAAAGAGAGAGAAATCTACTCCTCTAAATATCACTCTCTAAGACAGAGAACCACTCCTCTAAATATGACTTTTACAACTCAAATACTAAGTCTTTTAAATCATGACAACTCCTAACAGAAAGGCTGCTGCATCCAGGTATCTTTCATAACCTTGCCAGCCTGGGGCTCAGCTTCACCCTCCACCAGGCTACCCTCTCCTGAGAGGCACCCTCCCACTGAGGCTTTCTCAGAGGTATTATTCAGTAGCCCCAATGCCCACAGGATTGCAGCACCTGCTGTATGTCATTAATGTCATCCCCACATAATGCCCAAGGTAGGGCACTCCCACCAGTTTTGCATGAAATTACTGTCTTTTGGGCTACCTGTGCTCTTATGGTAAGATTGCTTCCAGCTTAGTCCTGGGACACCTGAGCTTGCTCAGCTGCATAGGAGCACAGGCTGTGCCTCCTCCCAGGCAGCAGTGGCTGCTCAACACCCTTGAAATCCAGAGTGTCACAACTCAGCTTATTCCCTGATCAAAGAGCTTCTTTAGCTGCTCCCATGAGTAGAGGTTTGCTTTGCCATCTTAAAACCATGACTGCTCCTCTTGCTTTGGACTCAGCTGTCTCTCCTTGAGTCCCAGGGTTCCTGGCAAAATGTGCTGCTTCTCTGCCATCCCAGCATGGCACCAGGACCTGTTTCTAATTTAGTGCCTCCCAGAGAGCCAACATAAACAGATACTGCTAGTGAGGACCTGCAACGTGCTTCCAGCTCAGCCTTACACACAGAGAACTGGGGCTTTAGTGTAGTTGCCTCAGTTGCTAAGAAACATAAATTCAAGTGTACAGGTGGTGCTTTTCTCCCCTGCACATGTTCCTAAACAGCCATAAACAGTGCCTGGAGATCATCTCACCACAAATTTTGGACCCAGTGACCATATTGCCACCTCACCACCTATATGGGGCTGCACATGAGTACGAGGACCAGAGTTTTACACAAACATTTGCTGTCCAACCTTCTTTGCCAGCTTTCTGCCAGCCCAATGCCACCAACACAACCTGCCTCATGACACTTTCAGCAAAAACAGGGTATCTGGGCAGCCAGCCTTTGGCCCCCACCCTCCAGTAGCCTTTCTTGAATTTTATATGATGTTTTCAAATGGGGGAGGGGTAGAAAACATTTTCCCTCTTTGGGAAAAGCCCTGCATGTTTTTTTTAAAAATATACCAGTGCCCCCAACTCCTTCAATTCACGCAGCTTCAATGCTTGCCTATAAGCTTCACAAGGAAAGTCAGTCTACTGAGCAGGAGAAACGGCAAATAACGTGGCATTGCAGCTGAATACATAAAACACATTTTAAAGGTTATAAAAGAGCATTGCTAACAGGACATTAGAGGATAATAGGCTTAGAATTAAGCCTACAGACATTGTTTGGCCTTGTTTGAATCTGAATATCCTGCCTACTCACAGCAACAGCTACAGAGAGCACAGAAAAGTCTGCCTCAGACTGCAAACATACAGCAGCCAACTATCTTTGTGTCAACTACAAGTAGATTTGAAAATTCATGGGTCTCAAGTCCAAAGAAAAATAAGGGCATACAACATGCTGCGCTGCACAAACAAATCCCTAAACTAATGCAGTTTCATATTCTGGCCTATGTAGTTTAACAGCTTAATCTCTTTAGTTTAAGATTTTGTCTTGGGGTTTTCCTTACGCTGTATAAAGACTAGCAGAATGTTTTTTTCACTAAATTACTACTTTTGGTTTGCCTTCTGTCTTTTTTTTCCTCCCACCAGACATTCAGCTCTTGACTTCCATGAGAAAAAAACAATATGAACAACTGAAAAATTAGTAGAACAGCATCTAACTATCAGGGAAGAAAAGTAAGCATTGCTGAGGAAAATAGAGGGATTGAGGACTTTAGCGATAATCTCAAACAACTTCTTCCACTAATTCAACATAAATGCAATAAGTGAAGATACGGTTGCTTTAATTTTTGCCATTCAACCTTGAAATCCTCTGCACTCTGTAGCTGCCTTACTGTAAGAGTACATCCCCATACATGACCAAATACAGACCCATACATGACCAAAAAATGTCCACAGGCTTGATCCCAGTATCTCAAATGACATTCAGTTAAGAACTAGTTTCACCACGGAGCAGTTAACAAGAGAGGTAATACTTGTATTTTAGCATTTTTATATTAAAAATGTTTATGGAAGCAGAAGTATCCATGAAAATCTGCATGCACATGTCTATTTAAGAACAGGCAACAGACCTAAGACTGTTAATACTTAGGCTCAGGTCTCACTCATAGCACAAACAGGTAAAAGGAAAGGGATTAAACCTCACTCTTCCCTTACAAATTGATCAGCTAGGGAGAGACAGAGAATAGTATCTTTAAGGTTGCAATATTTCTTTTCAAAATACATGTTAATAACCCTAGTTCTTAATTTGGGCAGCATTGCAAATCCAGATAAATTTGATTAAATTAAGTAAGAAATTTTCCTTTACTGGCACTTATTTCAGTTGATAATCTGATCTCAAGTTCCCCATCTCCCTCTTTTATTCCCAGGAAGAGCAAAAAAATTCTGCATTTCTGACAAGTCTAAATAAAGGTTTGCTGGTTACTGAACTATGTTACATTTCCTATCAACAGAAAACAAAAGTGGAAAAAAAAAAAGACTAGTTCACCACTAGAGGAGATGACTCAGAGCAAGCAGGAACTGTTACCAGACTCAGAAAAAACAGTTTTCCCTTGTACCGTTGATGAGCCCACATTAATGCTGAGATGAACCTAGATTTGTTGTCTTAGCCCACATCTTCCTAGAACTGAACCTATTTTCTTACAAAGCCACCAGATCCTTTTTGGATCCTATTAGCATTTTAACTTCACGTTAGTTATTTAGTGAAGAAGAGACCAAAAAATAGAAAGACAGAAGTAACTATTTTTTAAATTTAAATGATAAATTTCTGTGCACACGGCAAAGACTGGAAAGAGCTATTCACATTTTGGATCTGGAGGTTTGCAGCACATACACATCGTGCTTAGAAGCAGTTCCAGTTCACCACTTCTTTAGTAGCAGCTAAGATTCTCACGTAATCACAGTATATAGAAATTGTGGAGCTGCTATGAAGAAAAATAACTCTATCCCAGCCAAAACCAGCACGCATGTTTAATGGACAGCATCAGACACTCCAAGACCCAATAGCCTCAAGCACTGGTGGCACTAGGAACACCCCGGTGAGATGGTAGAGAGCTCTAGTACCTCCTCTCATCACTTCTTTCTCTTTCCTAAATTCCATCTCATGTTCAAATCCAAGAGATAAAAAATGCTGCACAGTGGTATTCCAAGAGAAAAGGGAGGGAAGACTGCCATTTCTAACCATCTCCCAGAGCCCCAGGCGGCTTGGGCCCACGTATGCACTGCTTCCACGTGTGAAAGCAGAAAAGGAATCCAGAGGCCCATTCCCAGTTCTGGGCAATATAATTAAGGAAAGATACAGTGGGATGATGCCTTATTCAGAACATGGCACCAACACTGGAAAATCCCTGGAATCTACCAGAGATGCCATTTCACCATAAGACACAACCTGTACTGCTGCCAGCATTCTCCTCTGTACCACAAATACAGAGTAACTGACTGGGGATTTCAACTAATAATATTGTGCTAAAGGAGAAAACAAGACGTAAATAACTACTTCGCAAAATCTTGTGTAGGAAGATGAAGACACTGTACACATCTTCCTGAAAGAACAGGCTGAACAACCCTACAATAATCCAGATACATTCTCTTCTCCTTACTGGCACAGGGAACCAGAGCAGACCATAGCACTGAGGGAGCATTACTAGCCCAACGCACCAAGGCAGCTTTGGGAAGTTTATCATTCTCACAATCTGATTGATTTCAAAGGTCACCCTGGAGGAAAAGCCTCAATCTGGTTCCTGCCGACACAGTTGTTTCCCACAGCCAGTATCTATTCTCTGCTCTTGGCACTCACTCAGGTGGTGGGATGTGGGCTGCACTGTGGGTATCTGCATCTTAATGAAAGTTTATTTTACTCCCCCAAAGTCTATTGTTTATTTGGAGACATGGAGTATTACTGGTTGTTTCATACTGGAGGTCTTAAGACAGGTATATATACCAAAGAAAAAAAGACTTTCTGAGCAAGAAAAAACTTTAGAACTAAAGAATTATCTCAAAAATATGAGATGCCTAACATACTATAATAATTCAGACTTAAAACTATTTGAAATTTCTTCTAATCAGCAAAAAATATCCTCCTTTCTTCATTTGACATCTGAGTTTATGGTGGATGAAAATCCAGTCAGGGGGGTCTATCAGCACTAAAACAGCTTTTATGTTCCCCAGGTGATGACCCTGGTTTACATCTTATCACAGATTAACTAATTTGAAAATCTCATGCAGTAAGGGTCCCAATCAGTGTGACCAGTCATCACTGTAGTGTAGATGGGAAAGATCAAAGCCACACCATTAAAATTGCAATCTAGGAGAATAAAACTAAATATTAAACAAAACCGATAAACTAGAGATGAATCTATAGGATTTTGTGAGAAATGGCTTTGTCTAGATAAACTGTTCTAGACTAAACATATTCTCTGATGAAATTCAAGAAGTTGTTCAATCAAGCCATGCTGAAAATTACATTCTACCCAATCTTCACAATCGGGAATAATTTTACTGCTGGAGGCCCAAAATAGGCCTCTTTGTTACCTCCTTTACTTGCTTCTCAGGTGAAATGTTTTACATCACATGTTCAAAGAAGTGAACTGAAGATACAGAGGCCCCACATCTGGACATGTCTAAAGAACACCGTTAATTTAAAAAAGTAAGGTAAGAGTTTGAAATGGAAATACTCTGTGTTTAAGCTAAGCTAACAAGCTCTTTACAAATGAAATGGAGGCACCAAGTTCAAGCATTAAGGACTTAAGCCAGCTTTTATCCAGGTATGTAGTGTACAAAAAGCTTCATACTCCATTAACTGAGGTGAGAACCTCCATATGCCCTACATAAACAAAAGGAATGTCATACCTGAAGCATCTTTTGAGTCATTTTTATCTTGAAGGAAAATATTAGCCAATGTAACTAAGCATCACAACCAAAACTTTTGAGCAATCTTGGCAGAGCTGCAAAATTATGGTTGAGAAGGTTTCTGTCAGTAAAGGGAATTTGCAGTGCTGTGTCTCACAAAAGACAGGAAGACTTGACAGGTTGATGGGCAAGAACGATGCACACTCTCCCTCAGCCTCAGTGAGACAGCAAAAGCCTCCATCAGCAACTGCCCCCGGCCAGAAAATGGTCTCAACCTTGTTACCGCTCAACCTTTTAGGCGCTTCTTGTGTACAAAGAAAATAATTTCAATTTTTAGCTTGCAAATCAATTAATATGTTTTCTTTCCTGCTAAAATGGACCTCAGATTTGTCATAATGAATAAGATGCTTTCCACCCTGGCTGAGAATCCGTCATGGCAAACAGCTCTGCTGGCCAGTGCCTGCTCACCCACCCACCCAGGGCCACATCACTGTCACCTTCCTCCTCCCGCCCACGCCTCGCTGCTCCTGTCTCTGAATGACGGCCAGCACCTCCCAGCTCTACAGGAATGAATCTCCAGACCACAAACCTCTAATATCCCTTCCTCCTCCTTCCCCCAAAGCAATGAGTTACACTGTTTAACTTGAGTCACGACTTTTCTTCCCATCTTCTTCCCATGCATTTTACTCAAATTTATAAACAGTGGAAGAGAGCAATGAGCAAGGGCTACCTGCTCCACAAGAGCCATGCCCAAGGGTGCTCACTTAGCCCCTGCAGAGCAGGGCAGCCCAGAAAACACAAAGGTGCTGTTCCCAGGGCAGGAAGATGAGAAAGGAACACGGCAGGCATGTCAATTGGCATCAGCCTTCTTCCCTGTGCACATATGGGCTGCATGGCCAACTGGCCAGCTGCACACAGCCCTCTCCCACTGCCACCAAGGAGAGAAAGAGATTGCATTTTTCCACTAAAATCATCCACTTTACTGCCAGAGCAAATCTTCTTTGAGATGTTCTCTTCTGGATCAGTTTTCATGTATGCATTATTAGATACTCAATGGAATAACTATTTCTAAACAACAAGTGTGATATCTTTTAAGTGAATGCAAATATTATGTGCATAGCCACAATGAAAGAAGAGAACAGAGCAGTCAGTTCAAATCCTGCTTCCTTTACTGATTTTCATAGCAAAAGTAGTAAAGTATTTGTAGGGAGCTGATACAATATAATGCAAAGTAAATTAAAATTAAAAGGAAAAAATTAAAAACTTACTTTCAGGGACTAACATTTTTCCCTCTTCCTGCACATAAAGATATGTGTAGTTGTGTTAACTCTGGACACTACACATTTGATATATATATGTAAATTTTGACACAAGTACACAGCTTGTTGTTATAACTCGGAAATAAAATACATGAGATGTAAAAAATTTGAAAAACAAACAAATTTTTTTCAGCTATTTCTCCTCGTAATGCCAGAAAATTCTTTGTATTTCATCTTGGGATACGGACAGTAGTAGTCATTCTCTGACAATATTTCTATGAGATGCTTTCAAGCTATACGAAGTTGTAAAGTCATAGTTGCTGTTACAGAAAATTATCTTCAATCCTTTTGTTCACCAAATCATCACCAAAAGATGACATTATTTCAGAATATTCCCTGCGTAACACAGAGCAGCAGATTGTGGAAGTAACAGATATTTTGCTTTGGTGGATAAAAATCAGGGAAGAGAGAGAATCAGTTCATAAAACCACAACTTGCGTAACTGGTTTTGCTTAAATGAAAAACAAATCAACTGATCATTTCCTGGCAGATGAAGCATTCCACTCAAACAGAATTTAAGAATTTTATTCTTTAATTATTTAGCCGTATTCTTACTCTCTCTCACTCTATTCCCTTTTTATTTAAAAACTTGTTTTAAAAGCAGAGAAATTTTGAAGGAGAATCTCTGTCTCAAACTAGAAAGTTTAAAAAGGAAAACATCAAAACCAGATCATCTCGAAACAACATATTTTTAAAACTTAAGTCCATGCCTCCTCTGCTGTTGAACTTTCTCTCTTGGCAAAACTATTCTAAGAATTTTATAAGACTACTAATATATTTGTTTAATCCCCCAGTCCCAGCCCTCCACAGACAGCTTTTAGGTGGATTTGTTAATAAATTGTTAATACTTTGTTAGTAAGCAGTGGCACAGCCTTGGTGGAGGAGTTTCCCAGGTGAGAGCTGAGCCCTCATGGATCCAAGTTCATCACTCGCCACATTGCTAATGAGACAAGTGCAGCCCAACACGAGGTTAATTGTCAGAAGCAATAATCTAAATTAAACTGGCCAACGTTCAAGTAAAAGGTACCATTTAAAATATCCTTTTCCAATGAAAGCAATCTCAGGAGTTTATTTGCCTACTCAATATAGAATTCCAGGTTTTAAAAAACCCCTTCTTCTTCCCCTCTAAGGAACCAAAGTAATTATTTTTAATACAGTGACATATGTTAGACAAAAGTATTAAGGAGGGGGCTTTTCCACTCCAAGTCTCAATGGAATTTTCCCTTATGTGATCACACATCTGAGCTCAGATTTTACCCTAACCAATGAAGATTTTTAGTTAAACAATTGCTATTAGCTAATGAGAAATCTTTTCACAAATAATCCCGAAACATGGAAGATCTAGTGTGATGTTCCCAGCACTGAGAAATATAATTAAAACAACATGGGGATTAAAAAAAAAAAGTGAGAGTTCACAAAAACGTTTGAGAAATGGCTCAAGTCAACTCGGAGCTCACTTGGTTTTGGCTGGGACTCTGGGCTCACAACAGCTTCAGCCTGCCAAAACAAATACAGCCACCCGTTTGCTCCCCGTGCTTTCGCCCGGGGAGGGGCTGCTCCTTTGCTTTCCCCTGCCACGATAATGACATGCCTGCTAGGATTTAACTGGGGCTCATATCCCTGCCCACCTTTGAAACAATTATTATTCTGTTAATTGTGAGAAGAAAAGGACTTAAGTGGCACCTCAGACTGATATAATAACCAATACCATCCAGATAATTATTATGTGCTGTAATTAAAATAATGCACATCATTTAGGCAAAAAGTTTAAAAATACCTTGGGGGAAATTAGTTGGGGATACAATTCCACACAGGGAATCTGTTTAGTTTTGGTTGTAACCATAGAGGAAAAATATAGATTTTAAGAAAAATATTATTCATTTACCATGCAAAGTTAATATCAAAAAGTATCTAATAAACATGAATGTTGTGGTTGTAGCTACAATGTTTTGTGCATATGTTTACCTGTAAGGAATGACTGCAACGTGTAGTCAATTAAGTAGTTTTCAATTAACCTTTTTTGTATTTTTAAAATAATTTAGTTCTTTGTCATTTTTATTTTAAAAAGGTGATAAGTGGATACAAAATTTCATTTTCAAAGCACTCAGTCATCTATACCTAATCTCTGCACAAGTGACAATCAGAATATCCGAGTTTTCAGAATTGCTTAATTTTAGCCTTGAACATAAAATCATTTTAAGGAGGATAATGCAGTGAAAAATCTCTCAACTGAATAACGATAAATGCAACAAGAAAGAAAAATGCCTCATGAAATACTAGAAAAGACAGTGGATCAAGTAAGTAATATTAAAAAAAAAATTGGCTCAGCTTTTAATGATATTGCACAAGTGCCTTTCTTTTTGTAACACAAAGTTGAACTCTTGAATCACTACAGATGCCTTAGACTAAGAGGTCACTGGCAAACACGATGGCATGAAAAGCATCTTGCATTAGACACGGCCAGTTCCAGATTAAGATGCTGACATGAACTAGTTAGAAACATTTTTACATTTCTTTTTTTTAAATTCCCATTTAGGAAGCTGCTGGTCGCTCTTCCAAACTTATAAAATTCAATCCACAACACAGAAGCTTTGTCACATTCCATTCCTAGGATGCATTGGACGGTCTACTGCCTACTCAGGAACCCAAGGGGAACATACAAAACTACACTCTCAGTGTACTAAAATGAACTCCAGCCGTTCGACAGAAGCACACATTTTCGTTTGTTAACCAGCACAACCACCTGCAGCAAGCTGTACTAGTAGGATAGCTAAAAATGACTTTTTGAAGACAAATAGGCAGTGGCAAAACTGAGAAGAATCTAGAGCTCCTGAACTTTGATGTAGGTACTAATCCTAGGATACTGCCAGTGCTCTTCCTGCCTGATTCTTAAGTGCACGCAAAAGCAAACAGCAGATGGTCAATTCATAAGACTGGCAATATTGGCATAATCAACAGAGTCACCAGCCTGTGCCCACATTCAGCCAAGCAGAGGCTGACTGATCAACTGAGATCAACTGAGCAAAGACTAGAGATGCTTGGAGAACTCCTTCAGAAAGGACTTCACTCACCAGGTCACACTGAGTAAGGCTCTTCATGGTCCAAGGTAATGCATTTACAAAAAACATTTTTCATATCTTTTCCTATATAGTGGTTTGTTACTTTTCTCCTTTTAAATCTGAATCTCCTATTTCAGATGTGGGAAACAAGCATTTCAGTCTTCATTTCTCTCCAATTGTTATCAAAGGTCAGTAATACAGTCCCTTAAAAATGTAAGGCAATACTTTAATGAATAACTGTTATAGATGTAAGAAGAGAAAACCATTTTGTTTTCAGCATTTAAAGTGAAAAGAAAGTCCAAGCAGCTTTTCTAATTGCACTAAAAAGATGCTAGGCAGCATCCAGTTTATCAGTTCTATTTCTGAAGCTTGTTCTTCATCCTTTCACTGGCAATTTGAAGAAAGGCACAACTGCAGAAAGGTCCGACCTGTTAAGTACTCAGGACATGGGGGGTTGAATAAGACAAGTAATATAAAACAGCCTTGGTTTTCTCCTTTTTCTCTCAAATGATGTACCAATTTTCTTCCTGCCTGACACTTTGCACCTCCAGCAGCCAAGGACCAAAAGGCACATTAGACAGCTGTAGGAGTTCTATCTGGAAAAAAACATAACATTTCCTGTCCAAATCCAAAGACAATGATCCCAACACAGCAAGCTATCCAGCAGCTATGTAGGCCAGATTGGTGAGGTTATAGTTAGCTATTTCTGTCAGTTTAAAGCCCAAACTGCAAGTGCTTATTCAGTCTTCTTACAGATTTAACAACTCGAACACGCTGGATGATGACCACCTTTGCAAGGCTAAGCTGCTGCTTATCACTAGTTAGAATTAAATAAAAGCACAAAGACAGATTTTAAAAACCTAGAGCACATTCAAAAATTACACTCTGCTCCAAGACCTAACACAGTAATAGACTCTCACAGGAATAGCTATTTCCCTGGCAAGATAGTGCAATAATGCAATTACTGCCATTTAATTAATTTATATTCTCAAAATCTGTCTCTTTACAATTTCTAAGTATTTCACTTTAACATCAAGACAGGATTTTCTGCCCTGGTTTGCCATAGCAACCCTTGCAACAAATGGCAGTTGCCTATAAAAAGGGGGCACTCTTTGAGTATGCATGCATGGTTTAGTATGGTTTGTTTTAAAGCGGGTCAGAGCACAATGGACCTTTTCTACTGTGTGGGACTGAACACCAACAAATCTCACTTCAAGGGCTGCCACGCTCCTCTGCAAAATGAAATGACACTGCTGCTAAGTCTGGATGTAATTACAGATATGAAAGGATGGCTATGAAAGTTGCTTGTATCTTCCTCTCCCTCCTCTACTAGAGATGTATTTGCCATACAGCTGTTAACATCCTGAACAAGTAACATGCAGTAGACTTAACATTTCCTTTCGTTTTAAGTATTAGTATACACTGGTGGCTGTTAAAGCACATTTACCACTAAAGAATGAGACCTTTGTCTGTCTATTGCAAGCAGAGCTCTGCCCTGCCTACCTGTGCAGCCCAGGGCAAAAGCTATACCGGGAAGCCTTGACCTCCAGCCCAACAAGGACATTTAGTAGGGCTAAGGGTGATCCCAACTTCTCCATGCTCATTCAGTTTCTCGAGCTGTTTGAAGCAATCATTACCAACAGGGCTACATTTTGTGGTCGTATTATAAAATGAATCATTGTTCAACAGTCCAAGATTGCTAAACTTGTTTTATGTGTGGTTTAGAGTAGAGTCGCCGGTTGCTCAGACCCCTCAGAGCTGTGGTCCCCGCGGTCCAGTCGCAGCAGGGAAAGCGCTCGTCTCTGGCACTACTCCAAACACAGGATGGTGTAACCGAGCAGCATTTAGCCTCTAGCCTTCCTTCTCACCAGTTCTGCATGAGATAGCCGAGGGGTTTTTTGAGCCACTCCCATACGAAGAGCCTTTACCTCCAAGAATCTCTAGCTCTTGTGCAGTTTTCACACAACAAATTCTGGGAATTAAAACATCTACCACTCTTTTTGAGGTACTCTGATTACGCCCTCTGAAACAGTACTTCTCAGTACATGTTCCTACAGGCACAATTCCTGTTTTAAGAGAGCCTGTGGAATATTTGATGTTGGGATTTGGTAGGAGTGAATGAACGCTCCATTATTCACCCTGGTGGTACAGCAGTGGTTGCTCTGAAGTTTTACATGCAGCGTATTGCTATAATGACATCATATGACATCATAAATCTCCCACAATTTCTAAAGCTTCTGATGAATGTTCCTCCATAAGCACCTTGTTAATAAATTTTTTTTTAAAAAGAGTTAATCAAATAAAAATATTTTGCACTTGTATATTATTAAGAAGTCTACAGACAAGTACTAACCACCTTGTGCTTTAAAACCAAAACTCTTTTACCTTAAGCTTCAGAGAAAAGAAGGCACCATCTTGATTTATGGATGCAGTCAGACAGGGTACCCTGCTTTCCAGTCTATGTGAAAACCTCACAAAATGCATGAATCTTAATTTCAATTAGTATTTCTAAAAAGTTCTCTGAAAACAAAAACTTACTGTATTTCTCCTTATTACACCCAAGTGTTCATATTTCAACCACAAATAGTCCAAATTAACAAGTATTTTCCCTTCTTTTAAAACCCTCCTACATACACATACGTATTAGTCAAGTTAAAGACCAGCTTCTCGATCCTTGCCAAGCCAGTGGATATTTGCTATCCCCACCTTCAGTCAAACACACACAGACACACAACTAAAGCAACACCATACCCTACTTTAAGGCTCTTAAACCCAGGCTTCATTGTCTCCCTACTCTCTGCAGATTTCTCCTTCTCCAGTCTTAAGAAAAGTACTTGAAACCAAGTCAAATCTTGTATATATTAAGACACACGTGGCTCCTTACTTTCAGTCTGACAGTTCCCACACTTCTGGCCTCTCAGGACACATATAGTCTTTGTCCACAACCCTAAAGTGGTAGGAGGATTCCTACAGGCAATCCCTATTTTGTTGTTCCAGTCTAAGTCACTGTGTCTCAGGCATTCACTTAAGCTAGCAAGAACCCAAACCCAAGCTTCGATGATATATTAGAAATAACAAGCAAATTACTCTGAACACCATTAAACAAAAAATATCCTGCAAAAGGATGGCTTTCAAATAAGGAAAAATGTTCTGTAGTAAAATGGCTTTGGCCTGTATCTCATGTAGCAAAATAACTCACTCCAGAATAGCTATATTGTGTTTGGTTTTCCATATTAGGATACAGCTAAAAAATTACATGAATGGAACACCCCAAACAAGTTCTTTGCAAGAAATCAAGTATAGGATCAGTAACCACATACCAATATGCATAAATTTATGTGAACCTGTGTTGCCTACGTTCCCAACCCACCTAACAACATATTATTCATTTCTTCATATAAAACAAGTTTGAAATACAGCTTGAGATACATCTGGGAAAAAAAAAATGTTTCAACCTCTGCCCTCAATTGCATCAGTGGAAATCAAAAACTCCACTGACTTCAGAAGCATTTGACTTTTTTGTAACTGAAAACATTTAATTTAAGCTTAATTTTCTGGTAAAGAATAC
The DNA here is from genome assembly GCA_013396875.1 of Vireo altiloquus. Lineage (NCBI taxonomy): Eukaryota > Metazoa > Chordata > Aves > Passeriformes > Vireonidae > Vireo > Vireo altiloquus. The sequence goes on from VZRF01005754.1 coordinate 1,400,797, forward strand.
CTTATTGAAGCTACAGCACCAACAACTATGAACACTAACAGCACTATGTGAGCTGATTTTGGACCCTACATCACAGCACTAGGTGCCTGTTTAACTTTTCTATTGCACTTAGTCTTCACACCAAGACAAACCTTTCTAGTTCCATTTTTGGCTTTACTACAATAGCAGCAGAACCTGCATTTCCGTTTCCACCATTGCAGGAATATTTTCCTCTGAGATATGCACCTCATGCTTACGTTTTAAGAGGTCAGGTCATTATCTCTACTACCAACAGCTTTTTAACTCCTGTTCTTAACTCCTCCTACTAAGGATGCAAAGTCCCAAATGTCACAATCAGCCTGGACTCCTCTTGGCTGAAAAAGTCATGTTCATGGTGAGTAGCTCCTGCTTTGGCATCTCTCATCCTTTCCCATCTCTCTTCACAGGACATCTGCTGGAAAGCACTGCTTTTCAGTAACCTTCACTAAACTCTGTTAGCTCCCCTTCAGTCTCTTCCAGCCCCAATTTCTGTCAATCCGTGTGCTGTTCTGCCAGAACATCAGTAAAATGCTAAATAGTACATATAGTTTTAGGGAAATACCTAATCTACAATTTTTGAAAGTTCAAATTGCTGTGCTGCCAACAGTAGGAATACGATAACAAAATATTACTTAGTACTAAAACCCTTTTTTTTTCTGGGAAGAATTAGAAAATGTATGAACTGTCCTATAATATTCAGTGGTTTGCTGAACATGACTATGGTCCAGCCACATGCCATAGTGTATATATAGCCTTACAAGTTTATAACATACTGAGGTTTCTGCTTAATTTAGATCTGCTACTGAATTCTAATATCCATTTCTCTCGTTTCCCCATCTCGACACATCCCCCACCGGCACTCAGTGCCAAAGGCTGAGAAATAACAAAAGGGCCACAGGAGGCCCCAGGCGTGTTTGAAACCAACTCAGCCCCATGTACAATCACACTGTCACGTGCCTGCACGCCCGCAAAGTAATGTGCTTCAGAGAGCAAGACTGCATCCCAAAGTTACCAACCAGCTTCTTTTTGTTCCCAGCAAATTAAAATGCTTGGATTCTTTTCTATTCCATGTTCTCCTGCCAAAGACAGGATCATGCTAACAAGCTTCTGATGGAATCCTCTAAGAATTTTTTTTTATCTCTACAAATTAAATTTTTACAGAGAAGATGAAGCTCCCCTCGTCAAGAGCCCCAGAAGTATGGGAAACAAAATGTCAAGAATTAACAAAGCCAGATATTACACTCCCACATGGGGTTAATTTTTTTCCAAACAGCACGCAGAAATCTGTCCCACCCATCAGATGAGCTACTATACTTCTATTAGCGTTCTGGCACCTCCTTCTGTACAAACATAGCCCTTTTTCTATAAAACATGTTATATAAAAGACTTAATCCATCAAGCATGGAAATAAGAGATTTTTTTTTTTTTTTCTTCCAGACTTGAACTGATCACTCCTCACGTAAAACAGCATCGTCTTCCCCCCAAATACTACATCACACAACTAGCTGGATGTAAAAAGACATTCAGTAGGTGTATAAGATAGTGGAAACTAGGACTGACCTTCCTTTATATAAAGAAATGGCTACAACACAATACCTGACTCAGTGGGCCAGTGCTCCGCAACAAAATTAGAACATATTATTGTTAAGCTACAAACTGTACCTCTCAACTGTTCTGGTAAAATAACTGCAGGTTTTGTAAAAGATAAATGCTATGCTAATATAAGAAGTTATTTTGTCATAAACCAATTAGGTTTTGTATCTAAAAATATGTGGACTAGGGGCTGCCTATCTACTACAGGATACGCATGCCACGGTTACGTTGCTGCAAATGCACATTTAGATACACATCTTGCCATACTGCACATATGATGGTTTTAATAGTCCTAAATACAGTTCAATTAACAGCAGCTTGCATCCATACCCAGTTCCTGGATACGTGACCAGATAAAATCTAGAGAAAACGCTAAGCACTCAAAGGAAAACAAAGTACACGCTGTCTATTAATTGCACTGGAGTTAACACTGCCATCATGTAATCCTCGGTGAAAACAAGATTTTTTTAATTTATTTTTTTAATTTCTTGAGGTCTATTAAAAGACATTCTATTTAAACAGCATTGCACAATTTCCAGAGAACTAAATCTGTGAAAAAAGCCTTATGGCTTTGTGTCAGGTCTTGCCATATTATTATGGTGCAAAGGCTACATAAATTTATCTCCTTCTAATTCTGGATTTTTTTAAAATATGAAGACACTGGAGGGATTTTTTTTTTCCATCTGCAGCTAAGATTTCTCCATCTCCTTCAGATTTACATGCAAAATGAGAATTTGTGCACAAGAGAACCAGATATAAAAAGAGGAAGATTTGGGAGAAGCCTTGAAGATGTATGATGGCAATTTTGTTCTAACAGTCCCTCCTTCCACAAAACTGACATTGGGCCCCTGGGGCATCACAGTGCCACACCAGTGCCACAGCTGTACCTGCAGCTCCATCCCAGCCTTGGTCAGCAAGGAGAAGAACGGGACAGGGATTTGCTGGACCTCAGTGGCATGGTGCCAATGCTTACTGCACAACTAAAAATCACACTGCTGTCCCTCACAAAGCCACGACACTTCTATTACAACGTAGAAAAATTTGTCTGTCTCTATTTTTTTTTGCTTTCTCTCTCCCTACTCTCCTGTACTGACACACACTCCAAACTCTGAAGCATAAGAAGTTCTTGCAAAATGAAGTTTTAACACAGAGCTACAGAAAGCTAAGGGGGGAAAAAAAATCTCATGTTTTTATGATTACGAAAATGTTCCTTAACCTTGTAATTGAAATCACTTTGGATTATTAGGCATAATTTTTTTTAAAAGGGCAATCCGCATTTCACCATAAATACTGAAGTTTGTCTCATACCACTCAAACCAGACCACAGAAGCTCTCTAGCTAAAAATTATTACATTTCTTTCCTGCTTGCCTTTATGAAGTGCCATTACTACCCTATTGGCGTCCTTCTAGAAAAATTCATCAATCCATCCATACAGTGGGATTTAGACAATACAGCATTGATCTTCTAGCATCTAGGAAGAACAATCAGCTTAACAGAAGCAGCTTTGTATTAGTAAACTTCATAATAAAAGCAGTCCTGGATAAACAAACAAAAGAATGTCTCTATTACACAATTCCAAACTAATCCTTGTGATAAATTTATTAATTCAACCCTCCAAAGGTCAGTATAATATTAATTTGTCCCTTGCACTAAATAATGTATTAGGGTTTAATCTAATCTGGTTAAATATGTTCAGCAACATTCAAATAGCCTTGGCATCAACACTGACACAGTGCAGTATAAAATGCTAAAGGTACTATAAAATATTTTAAACTCTCAATGCCAGAATACAATTCTATAAGAAGTTACAAAAGACAAATCTTTAATAATTGCCAGTTTCTACTGAATTCTGCCATAAGGTTAATATCCAATTCTCAGATTACTATGTCACTTTGTGCTGTTCAACACCCTGTTGTTTCCAAAGGACAACCTCCTGGTTGTGTTTTCCAGGCAGGAAGGCAGAGTTGTTCAGGAGTCCACTGGAAGTCCCCAGGAGGGAGGGACATCCTAATTGTGCAGCAGAAGGGCAACCTTTCAGCTTGTGTGACACTAACCTTGCCAGAGCAGGACCTACATTTCCCTTTACATCAGAGAAATGCCCCACCTCCAATAAACTGCTCTATACATCATCCCCAAGAGAAACCAGACGTGAAATCCTTAGCCTGTGTGCTCCAGTCTACACTGCAGCATCTCTTAACTTGCTGGAAACCACTTTACGTGCAGCAAGTCACCCTCCTGCTGAGCTAAAGCACACTTTTGGAATCAACAGGTCTTTCCCTCAGTGAACAAAAGAAAAGTCGTATGTTTGATGCAAGAAGCAGATCCCATTGCTTCTATGAAAGCACATAAAATGTATTTCCCTCGGAACAGATTTATCTCATTCTGCATAGGATTTTATTTTATGGGTGGGCCTGGGTTTTTTTGACTTGGGTTTCTTCCTTTCATGGCAATTAGTTGCAAAACACCTTAAGATGCATTGCTAGAATGACTGCTCAACAAACAGCACTTTGCATCTAATGGTAAAATATTCAGATGTTCAGCCCAAACAAATGGTGTCTGTAATAAAAATACTGCCATATATCTTCATTTGTACTAGAACAAATCCATTTTATTTGTTCATTCTGTATTTTAGTGTCATAGGTCTCTTAGAAAAGATAATTTATAATTCCTTATGCAATTAGATATGAAATTGTCTTACTCTGTAGAAGAATTTCTAATGAAGAGACCAGGTTCAACCAGTTCCACGGAAAATATTTTGATAGCATCAAAAAAGACAGCATAAAGATCTTCAGTGTTTTAACAAATTAACACATGCCTTTTGGGTAAATTACTGTACATGCTGTTAATCTTTTAATTAGGTTCTCAATTTCACATACACATTTATGGTAGGGAGGATTTTTAGTGATCAGAAAATGCAAATATATGGTGTTGCTATGCTCTTTTAATAGATATATCAAAAAAGTAAATGACCTCACCCCCCCCCCAAAAAACCCTAGTAGGTGTAGTCCTTTATTTGAAAGCACCACAATAAAATATTAATAAATCTCTATTAATATTACTAACAAAATACCACTCTTCATTTTATTATTCAAACAAATACAGCTTGCAGATTGAGAAAAGTAAGACTTGTTCTCCACAGTTAAGCCACAGAAAAGGAAACTTTTATGTTCGCAATGCATGTAGCTTTTAGACCCATCATCAACATTTAAAAATATTGATGTTGTCTATATACATGGATACATAAATAGTGATATTTGAAGCACATTCTATGGTAGCATTTCACAAAATGCCAATTTTCTCATGCTGACTGCCACATAATACTGCCTAAACATCTACTTCCAGGATCTTGAAAAGATACAGTATTATCTATAGCTCATTATTTGATACAATTTTTCCTCAGGCATTTGGTTCATCCTCTGTTTCAACACAAGATAAACACTTTTCCCCCACAGACTATTTCATAGATTCTATAGCTGGTGCCGAAGAAAAACCTACTCAGAAAGGCAGACAAATTGTCATCAGTTAACAATCCCTATATCAAGGGACATATTTAGCATGGTGCTTTCTCTGTGAAAGTAGGAATTATCTACCAGCTACCCCACATAATGATTTTTGTTAGAAAAAGGAAAAAGGCCAAAATGTGGCTAAGCAGCAAATATATTACAAAAACAAAGTATGAAAGCAATTTAGCTGCAAATCCTGACTGGCACATGCATCCTCCTCCTAGCTTACTTGTTTGAATTTGACTCTTGGTAACTTGGAAACAACCAGGTAAAGACGAAAGTGCTACACTTACAAAACAGTATGGGAAGTAAAAACAGAATAAAGAACAGACCCCAGATCCCAGGGCTGTTCTAGCTTTATTGACAGCTACTTCCTTCAAGAAGAATTATTTTGGATTTGGAATAAGGTTGAAAGTAAAATTGCCCATAAATACACAGTGAAAAATGCCCCAACCTCATCTCGTCCTCCAACCTCATGCAATGTCTTTTTTTAATCACATCTGTATAAACATATATTATTTTAAATTGTCTAGATAAATCAAAGGTATTTACTGGCCAAAAGACAGACAGAGTATGAACAATTCTCCATAAGCCCTCCACCGGTAAAGCAAGGAAGAGACAAGCACCCTGAATAACCAGGTAGCTCAGTGGATGGGAGGAGGACACATAAACCCACTTCTCTCAGACACAGCTTGAATTTGAACTTCCATCAGTACTCTCCGAGTGAGTTTCCAGTGAGCATGATAGCAGGTAAAAGGAGGTCACTAATAGCATTGTCTTTTGCTCATCCTTTCCCATTCCATGAAATGTAGCCATTTAATGATCACAAACAATGAAGGAGGACAGACTGCCCTTGTAAAATTCAACCGGTATGAAAGGACCCAAACATCAAACACAGTTGCTGACTGACAGCTTCATTTATATTCCAGTAAGGACCAGGATTTTTAAAGCCAGGTCCTTTCTACAATGCTCACATGCCACAGTGAGAAACCATCTGAACTGACCCTTTGCTGTCACTGCCAGGAAGATCTCTCCTGAAGAGAAGGTAAGACTCAGAATAAGGCTCAGTGTGTCTCTTTTGCTTTTTTAAACTAGAAAACACTTTTTGTTTATCTCCTTCAGATTTTCTACCCCTATTTTGTTAAGTTTTCAGTTTAAGAACAAAATGGTTAGCTATGTGGTTACAGGGGACTGAGACATATTGCTCTACACCACAAGCCTACCAGAGGCCCTGCAGCCAAGCACCTTTGCTCTCCCCACAGGCTCAAACCAATTCCCTCAAACACGAGATCCAGACTGGAGCACTGACAACAAATGGACCTCAGCCGGACCAGCTGGCAGGAAGAGCTCTGCTTTCTCCCCAGCAGCACAGCCTTTATAAATGCTGCACAGGAAACCTACACCCAAGTCAAACCAGGGATTCTCAAAGCTGGGATTTACTTCTAAATAAGCAGAAGCTGATCTGGGGGATGTGCCCTACCTCTCTTAGATTGAAGAAAGCAGCAGCTGGGGGTGGGCTCAGCTTTGTGCGTGTGTGGGGAAGGCAGATGGGGCAAGGCAATCTGCAGCTGGAACAAAAAGCCAAGCCCCTCGTGCTACTGGGTTAAAATGTATCTAGAGGATACATTATCTAGAGGAGAGAAGGAAGGAAGGAAGGAAGGAAGGAAAAAAAGCTATCCTAANAAGGAAGGAAGGAAGGAAGGAAGGAAGGAAGGAAGGAAGGAAGGAAGGAAGGAAGGAAGGAAAAAAAGCTATCCTAACATGTTAACCAGCACCAGGCTACGTTTAAATATTTAGCTTGTTAGCTAAGAGGCTGTTAACTGCACCTCATTTTCCTTCTCTGGACAGGGGAAGACCTAGCCTAACCTAATTTATTTCCACTTTTAAATGTAGCTCTGCTTCATTATCAGATTTATGAAGAAGAAAAAAAGAGACAACAAAATTTTATTTTTAATGAAAACTAATAAAGACCATTTCTCAGTTTTACTCAAAACTGCCAGTGTTTCCTGGACTTGTGGGTTTAGCTGAGAGGTTGGGAAGGGAGACAGGAAAAATCTGAATTTATGATACACTGGTCTAAGTTTTTACTTAAGTACACACAGGTCTTTCAGAGTGAACTCGATTTTTATTTTACCCCAAACTACTGTAATGGCTGCTGTGACACAAAAAAGCATGTGGCTCAATTTCCCCAGCATTTTTTCACTGGTCTATAACACAGAAAAATCTTTCCCTGAAGAGTACAAAGCTACAAGAAACCTCTGTCCTGCAGTGTTACCTTTTTGTACACTGGCTGCAACATAAAGTGAATGGAAAGCATTAAAGAACATGGCCCTCATCAAACTAAAGCACCAATTCACTGTTGTAGCCTGAGCAATATTGCTCAGAAACAAAGCGGACAAGAACAAAAGGTTTAATGATTTCTCCCCGTAGCACAGTCCGAGTTTGATCCATTGTGACCATGGAACGAACAAACGACACACACACACCACTGCAACAAGGTCACTGGAGCCCATGGAGCTGCCACTAAAACATGATGTGCTCCAAAGCACTCGACACCAAAGTGCCGTTGCAGGTACGTGGGGTCTCACCGAGAGAAGGATGAAAGGGCATCTCACTGGAACAGCCAAAGCCCATTGTGTCCACTCTGCTCCCTCCTTTCCCCCTGCCCCCTCTCCTGCTTCCGAGCCGTGCTGTGCTCAGTCACAGACGGCAAATGAGATGGAAAGCAGTGTCACAAGTGCTGAGCTGTTCAGGACTACTTTTACTCACCCTCCTTTAAGCTGTTCAAACACTAATAAATTACCCATTTACTTATACGACCCAGATGTTTGCCATCTAGAAAAGTAGATTATTATTTGTAGAAGGTTTTGTTCCATCACAAGAATCCTGTAAATAATATATTGGGATCAGAACGTCAGTACCACATGATAACTTTTATACACCAGCTTGGGGGGGGGTGGCAGGGAAGAAAAGGAAAGGCAGACACTTCCTGACCACTAGTCAGAAGTTAACAACTTTCACAGAGAGCTTAACAAAAAATAAGTATTCACTGTAGTTCCATGCTGTTGGGATAACGAGGTTACTTAAAATAACAAATGGAGAATAAGGATGACAAGTAACCTGAAAGATTAATTTAATAATTTAATTCTGAGCTTTTGCTTCCATATATATATTATACTTTTATATAAATATATATTTGTCCGCCTGTATATGTATAAAATGTGTGTTTATATACTAAACTATAAATATATCATATATGTGTTTAAATATATAAACCAAAGTAAAACTTAAAATATATTCCATTTATATATCTATAAATATGACATTCTAACATTTCTTTATATGTCACATTTTCCATAAAAAAAATGCAAGACTAATTTTAGCAAACCGTACAAATATAAGGAGCCTCAATCTTTGCTGCTTCTTTTATTTTTTACATAAGAATTCTTAAGAGTTCTGAGGAACTCTTAAAGAGAACTCTAGGGCTTTAATTGAAATGGCATGAGATGCTGAACCTTTAACAACAGTGTCTTTCAACCCCTGTGTCCATTATGCACACAAATGCCTATCAAAACCCACAAAGAATGAAGAGGTTTTCAACATTCTCATTAAAATCTGACTTTCTCTCATGGTTCTGGCTAGTTGAATTTCACTTACAGTTGTCATGAAGTTTTGTAGGGTAGACAAAACAGTTATTTGCTGGTAAATGATGTATTTAGGGAGGGAAATAAATATTTGAGTTCTTAGCCCACTTTCTTCAAACATCAGGAAGAAAGACAAAGAATGCAACTCAAGCAATGAACAGTTCAAGACGGAGCAGCTTTTACAAGGAAAACTTTGATCTGGATGGCTGAGTATCTGCAAGAAACCCAGTCTGCTTAGCAATCTCAGACAAGTTGTCATGGAATTGCACGGCAGAGTTTACTGTAAGATGTCGGTATGAGGCGTACCCCTCACACATACTCACTGTTAAATGATTTGATTTGGGCCTTTTATAATGCCACCTGCAAAACTGGAGAGAAGAAAGAAGATTTTACCCATTATAAGTATCCCCAGTAGAGGCAAGGGGGACAAAGGGGATTACCAAAGGTAAGGAGCTGTTAATTAGAGACGATGTAAGATCAAACTGCTGAAAAGAGGTGTGAAGAGGACTGGGTGGGTTTCTTTCATCTGTTTTGGGGCGTTTTGTTTTAAATCGCATTGGTTTAGCAGGGTGAGAATACTCCGTGTCAAAAGGGTTTGAGCTCAGATAAATACAGCAGCTTTAAACGGACGGACAACTCTGTTAGGTGAGACTAACACGCTGTCTCTGATAAAACAAAAAAAGAAAAAAGTAGCAGCAAGGAGTGACAGTCAGGAAGTGACCCAACATTTCGCTTGTTGAGCACTGTACTGTCTTGTTATTTAAGCCATTATATCATCAATGTCTCTCCTATTTATTAAACTCTTCTCAATAAGTCACATGAATAGGGACCCACGACTCAGACACAAGTGACAGTGGGCTGAAGGGTCAGAAGATCCCAGATTATAGCAGCCTTATATTATTGCACATAATTCACATGAGAAACCTGAACTCAGGTTTCCTCTAATTTTTTCCCATACTGCTACCTTGCACTTCTGTAGAAAATAGCATATCTGGTCTTCCTAGCTACAGCAAACTTGGCTGTATACATCAAGCACAGTTCAGCAGGGTTTCACCACACTTTTACTGTACCTTTCTTGATACAGAAATAAAAAACCAGCTTGTGCGTGTGTGTTCTATACAACACCCAGCTGGTATGTTCTCCCTTTACCTGACATTCAGTTGGAAGCTATTGTGATTCTGGAGACAGCACAGATGGGAATATTTCACAGGATCTTTCCCTACTAATCATCGGCTCAGGTCCTTCCAATTGCCTCAGAGCCTTCCCCTCTTGGACCAGTTTAGGCAAATCCATTCTCTCATCGGTATTTTCACCCTTCAAATAGTTGTACACATGGTTATAATCCCATAAGGGGCAAGATGGTCATGCTGCTCTCACAAAGGCTAGTTAGTGTGAGTGAAGGAGCACAGCACTTTGGCTGCCACATTCTTACACAGCAGCCTGGGGCTTGGATGGATTCACTTAACAGCATTGTATCACACAGATCTAGTCTGAGCTTTGAAGTAATACTAAAACACAGGCCGCAAGTGCAAGGGGCCTCCAATTAACAGCAGAGAGCAGGGCTGAGCTCACGCATTTAAACCCTTGAAAAAAATGAACACACTTGCACTCTGGGTTGTTTCCCGCCCCAGCCATGTGCACTATCAATCCAGAGGAGGACTATTAACGTGTGTCTTTGCCTTGCTTTCCTTCCTACACGGTCAGGAAAGCCACCTTTCTCTCTTGCTGCAGCTCACTGCAAAGACAGCTGCATCAGTGCTCCAGAGCACAGTGCTCTGCAGAAGCACCAAAGCCAAGCAACACCAGGGCTTCACAGGCAAGGCAGCTGGAGTAGGAGTGGAGCAGGTCCTGAGGTACACCTCTGGGTGTCAGCTACTCTGACCAGGCACTGATTGGCTCAACAAAACTCTCCTCTTTCCCACTCCAGTGATGCAAGGCTGACAGAGCTGAGCTATCTCATCTCTGCTCACTAAACCACAATCCCCACAGAGCATCACTCACCTCTATGTCCAGCTACTGCAATTCCACGTGGCAAGACAAGATACTTAAACCCTTTTCCTCTCTTTTTCTTGTACTACACCTTTCCCAGTGACCACTGCCAGCCTCTCCTTCCAGCCTTCCACTCCAGCCAGCCACACACAGCTCTTTGCAAACACAAGTCTTCCCCTCTCTCCAGTCTGTAGACAGCCTTAGAAGAAATTAAGCCCAAGAAGAGTGGCCTCTGAGGCACAAATGCAAGGCACTGCTTCTTGCAATGGCTCTGCTCAAGCTAATGTATTGCTTAAGAATCAGAGCTTGGCAGTCTCTACAGTGATAGGGATGGGAAAGATCTCTTGCTCTGTGTTAACTTCCCTCTGCTGTTTTCTCACTCCTCCTTCTCTTCAACTTGACATCTGAGCACTATTTCACTCTTCTGTACACCCCTTTCCTTGTCATGGCCACACACAGCAACTAACCCAAGCAACCAGCCTGTCAGTGCCTGGCTAAAGCTGCCCCCAGAGAGCAGTCAGGGCAGGCACTCCACACTGCCCTGCAAATACACCCAGTTCAAGTACCTGAGAAGGCAAACTCCATTTCAATGACCCAATCAGCTCTGCTAACTTCTGCAGACAATGCACATCAGTTCAATGTACACACTCACAACAGCTAACAAGGAACTGGTCAAAAGAAAAAACATATCCACAGGAAATCACACTATTTTCTTTTTGTCTTTGAGTGACTTTATGATATCCTATATCGTCTGCTCTGTCCCCAGAAAAATGAATTTTATGCTATTCTGTGCCTTTAAACTGAGCCTCAGAGGGGAGAGAAAAAAACCAGCCAGAGTTTCTGTTTCAAAACAGTTCTTGGGCTCCAAGGTCACTACTCCTCTCTGTTGAGGCTGCTGTGGCATAGAGGGGAGGAAGCACCTTTTTTGCTTTTCAGCGGGCTCTCGGGTTTTTTTTCTCTGGGAGAAGAGAGAGACGGAGTTTTTCCTGAGACTTTGGGTTTCTTTTTGTTTTTCCCTCTTCTGGACTCGTTCAGAACAGCCGAACATCAGAACTTCACTGAGAGGCTTCTTCATCGGCCCGAAAAGGGGGGCCCTTCCCCCCGCCAGCGCTCCGGGAAGAGGAGAGACCACACCCAAAGGGACTCCGGCCTTTCTTCCCAAGGTTTCTCTCTCTGTGCAGCAAGAGATTTTTTTTTTTTTTAAAGAATTATTGTTCTTTTCCTGTGTGTTTTGTTAAATAAATAGTTTTTTCTTTTTTTTTCTCTTCACTTTCCTCCGGGGACATTTTCTTTCCCAAACCTGGGGGGTGGGGAAGGGGTACACAGGTACCTATAGCCTACTTTCCATCAGGGGATATCCTCCTCTGAATTTGTCTCAAACTGGGACACTTTTTCACATGGATTCTAAGAAAGTAGATACAAAAAGCATCAAACTAACACTGTTCTTCCACTCCACACTGAGGAGGGAGTCATCTTTCACAGTAGGTCCCAAAGCCACAGGACTGCACACAGGGTGCACCAGATTGCAGCTACTGTCATACTACTTTGGCCCCAGCACTCAGCACTGTATATTCTATGTACCTCCTACCAGTCCCCTTCTTTTGCATAGCCCTGTTAGAATACCTAACCCACAAAAAAAAAAAATTCATCGGGGCATGTAAATTTTATTAAACTACATATAGAACAGGTGCCCCTTTAAAGCATGACTCTTTTCCTCTCTAAAAGGCACATGTAGCCGGTTCCCTACTGTCAGGTGTAGACTCGAGTGATGAAAGAAAAATACATAAATGTTTATTAAACCTTTGTTGCCATTTACACCACCAACTTTCACACCCCAGTGCCAAGCTGTTAACAAATTCCCATGCTGTTCCAGAAGACATTTCACAGCTCCTGTCAGAAAAGGGAAGTTTCATGAGGGCAGCACTTGCTGGAAAAGTCTCTGCTCCCACCACCATCAACAAAAAATCACAACCAGCTGTTTGTGGAATAAATGCATCCTGCCCAAACTGTGTGGGAATAAAGAGCTTTTTCCAGGGAGGCATGGGGCCACCTTCACATATACCTCCTAATATATTTGTATCAAGATTGTTTATTCTAAGACTTATCAATTTACCTAGAACCAGGAATAAAAATGATCCATAATAAGCCAAGTGACCACAAGCCAGTCAGTACATGAGGCTCAGGCCAGGTGGCAGCTGTGTGTGTGTTACAGCTCCAATGTTCGGACACAGCACCACACCCTCGGGGAGCTCTGCAGCTCCAGGCTGCAGCCCTGGCCGGCAGCCCTACGGCACACAGCCCCCTCAGGGAGGCACATACCACCCACCCCTCTGTGTCACGTCTCCTTTCTGCCAGCCAGCCTCTGCTGTGCTGCTGTACAGCTGGAAGCACGAGGCAGAGCCCTGCACACAACACATACACCATCTTGGCCTTGGCAGCTCTGCAGGACTGCCATGGGGAACCACAGCAAAGGCGGTGCGAAATCCTACAGCAATTCTCTCTGCTGCCGCAGCTCTTCTTCCTCCCCAACTACCTCTTTTATCTGCCACAGAAGACCCTGCTCTAAACAGAACAGGCAAAGGCAAGACATTTCTTGCAAGATAAAGTGAAATTGCCACTCCTCTCAGTGTAATCCCAAACCAGAGAGGGCCTAAATGAAACACTTTCCCAATTCAAAAGGTGACAATTATTACGTGTGAAGTTACAGCTTAGACAGCTTTTACAATACTGAAGTTTTGACAAACTCGTTTACTTTGTCCCTGGAGGACACCTACTCATGTCACTGTTGCCCAGCATGATGCTCAAAGCTTTACCATTTTGAAAAATGCACCTGAGGATCTTCAGCTTCTCATACTCAGTTGATCATAAAGAAGAACTAAGTATCTGTTTATTAATATATATAGCTAATGGAAATCAATTCCAAGCACCAGAATAGAAGCAGACTTGTCCTACAACCATAATGAATAAAGTAAATAGCTTTATTTTTCCCACCTTTTTAATATCAGAAAATTATGTACCCAAATAAATCCTTATAATACCATTTTAGCAGCATGCTTCAGTCAACCTTACTTAACAATTTAGAGCCCTATATTCTATACATTTTTTCATTAAACAAAACAATCTCAGAAATCTATTGGCTCTCTCTGCCTGTACCTCACCCCTCAGCTTAAAGACAGCACAGAGGTTATAGCTTATAGCGAGCACAGAGGCAAGATACTACAGAGTATGCTGCATTACTTCAGCTTCATATCTCGAAATCAGCATGGCCTGCAGTATTTGTTCAAGATGTCTAAAAGACTTTGGTGGATTGGCCCTTCAGTGTGAAAGTAAATAACCTGACCAAGAGATTAGCCATTAGCTGATGGATCTTTAAGGTATTTTCTGTCATTCTAAATATTATATCATATGATGTTGTCTCAGGGAATGTAATTGCTGCCTTAAAGATGAAAATACCTTAGTCTTTTCTTTTAGGCTATAATTGCAATAATTAGAGATTCAACTTCTATTTTCTAGTCGAGTTATTCAACCGGGACATCAAGCAGCAGATCAGTATCTGAACCTGCTCACTGTCAAAGCTCAAAAAGGCAGTGGCTGTTTCCTCCATGCACAGTGACTAATCTCCTTCGTGAGTCAATCTGTCTCCTGCTCTCTGCTCTCACAACAGAACGATGCCACAAAAGCAAGGTTCCCCCAAGTGAGATGCTCAGCCAGTGTGGATCACTGCACTGGATGGCATGCCTCCTTGGAGCAGGTTTTCTGCAAAGCCCATTCCCCTTTGGAAGTGCCAAGAATCAAATCTTGGCCACCTAATGCAGTATGTTCCACATGTTAGCTCGCAACATGTTGAGCAACTGTGTTAACTGAGATGGATAGTGCTGTCAAACAGAAAGCTGGCTCACCAGGATGGAAACAGTGGGATATGCTGACCTTTTATATTCAGAAAAAAAGAGTCCCTAAGATGACACAAAGCATTTCATATTAAAAACCAGAACAACTACCTTCTTGCAGGGCTTTTACTACCATATCGTGTAAATAAACACACATACATGAGCTCTGCCTGTATAAAGAACCTGAGCCTCTCTCACAGAGCAGAGTCTGACAGAGGAAATGAATCATTATCACTCTGCTTGGAAAGAAGTCTGCACAAGGAGCCCATGCGATTAACCACTGCCTGGAACTCCTGGAATCAACACCACCATTGCTCCTTCTGTTCCCACATTCAAATACCTTCCTACACAAAACAAAATCAAAAGACAAAATCCAAATCCGCAGGAAAATTGCTATTAAACTACTCTAAATGGGCACAGGTTTTATTGATGATATGGAGATAAAACCAACTTACAGGCTTCTCATCCAAAAGAATAAGCACTGAAACAACCTGTTTAGTATAAAAAAGCCTCTTGAAATTTGAAGTTCATTCTGGAAAGATTTTTCCCAACCCACCACCTCCTGCCCATCTCCCTCAAGATTACGATTTTAGGTTTGGGTTTTTTTAAGCTGATATTTTGGGTAGAGAGAGGAAAGCTTTGTTTATTTTAAGATTTTGCTGCTAACAGAGAATAATCTCTGAGTGGAAGGGACTGTAGAGCTTTACAAAGGGCTTTGCAGCAATATAGTAAGTAAGTGAAAACAGAAATCAGCCTGCACATTTAGCCCTACAACTTTTTGCCATAAAGAGAGCATGTATATATATGTAACCATTATCTACCGTGTATAATTTAAAAAAATCAAAGACTGTAATATGCTGCTCCAAACTGCCCAGATACAAATACTGGATACCATCTAGCTGTACACCTAAAGGTTCTATCTTCTGTGCCAACTTCCTTGAAGCAGCAACCTGCCTCATGGTACAGAGAAGTGTGTCATGAATATCCTGACTGATCATTATCACCAGACTTCACACTTCAGCAAGATCTAGCTAATGCTTTCTAGGCAGGCTAAAAATGAAGGGCTTGTACACCTAGTTTAACACAACTGATATAAACACTTCCAAGATTTGCCACCAATTTGCTTGCTTTCTCCTTACATCAAACAACCTCAGGTGCTGTCTTCTGCAGTGCAGAGAAGTGGGAAAAAACTTTATTGAATACCTTGTGCCTGAGCTGCAGAACTGTGGGAATACCCCAGAGCCAGGAGCGCTGTCTCCACCAGCTGGCTAAAGAGCACATCTTTGCGAACCAGAACGAACTCAGCATGCTCTTCTCGATTATCGTATTCAAGAGAGGCGTCCGACTGCTCCACCACACAAAAGACTGGAATCATTAAACCTAGACGGAAAAAACACCAAGAAAAAAAAACCAACAAAGCATCAATAAGAGGAACAAGAACTGTCATACATCTCTGATTAAACTTGTAAATTAACACACCTCCTAGAAGACTCATCATAAGTGGAAATCTGCCTTTCTTCCTTGTGGGATAACTTTTGTTTCCTTTCCAAGGGAAATACTGAAGTCTCATCACTTGACTCATTTAAAAACCACACTAAAAGCTCTAGAGAATACAGTTCAGGAACAGAATCATAGTCAGCATGAAGATTAACAAGATTTCCTAATAAGACTTTTTCAACATCTCTGAAGTTTTCTACAGTTCCATGAATGTCCCTATTTCTTTCAGGTCATTTCTCCACATTCAGCCATATGAAAACGTGACACACAAATGCCATTTCTGCTTCTCTCTACACAGTGAGCTTATGGAGAAATCAGCAGGGGCTGGTCCCCTTGAGGGACCCTGAGATATTTGCACATTTTCAGACCATGGCCAGTCTTCTCACCGTACAAGGAAAATACTCTCACACTGATTTCATTGAAAGTTATAATTTTGTGTTGGTAGCTGATGGTCACTCAGACCCAGAGAGACCCATGGGTATCTTTCCACTGCATCCATGAAGAGTGTGAGAACAACTCTTTTTGAAAAAGGATCACGGATGAGGAGGAACCACAGAAGTGGAAAAATCAGGGGGTGGTCTGGATTCAATTTTGTTGTGTTTTATTGTAAATTTACTTATGTGGTTACAGGATCAAGTCATCTATGGCATTAGATAAATTGTGAGACATGAACTTTAAGGGATTCAATACTACAGGCAGTAGAGAAACATGCCAATTTGCAGGAAACAGCCCTACAGTGCATTCATAGAAGAAAGAGGGAACAGACGGAAAACCTACAGAACTGCACAGCCATTTCCACCACCTGCTACAGGCCAGGCTACCTCCAGTCACAGAAATTTTTTAACTGGTTACATTCAACTTGTTAGTCCCTAGGTAAACTAGAAAATATTGGTGCAGAGAACAATGTCATCCTAAAGCAGTTTTCCAAATGTGCCATCTAAGGCTTATAGTGCCATCAGAAAGTTCACCTCTAAATCTTGTTGTTCCGAAGGAAATATAACCCTTTCCAGTAGACAATAGCTACAAAAAATATCCGAGCATATTTATGAATTTCAGACACAAATCACTGTATTTCTGGACCAAATAATTCTTTAAGGGAAAAAGATGAGAAAGCCACATTTCAGCTCTCCTTCACAAAGTCTATTAAATATTTTTGAGATCTACTGTCAGTAGCTTTAGTATCTACAAACCAATAGCTATATGTCCCTTCAGAAGAGTCACCCTACTGCTAAGGAACTTAAATACTCCTTGTCTTGAATTTCCAGAGACTAGATCTACTTTAAAATATATTTTAGATACACAATTCTAACTTAGTGACTTATCTAGCACAGAGTGGCTCTCAATTTGACATTCTAACTGCAGGAGCTACAAGCTACGATACCCACTTGATGTATTTTAGTTCTTTGTTTTAAAACACATCCCGAAGTAACATGAAAGAAGGTTACAGCATCACATCGATACTGCTGCCTCTTCACTGCTTGATTCTGGGTTAAACTGATGCATTTTGCAAGTTCAAGCTGACAAATTCTAACACACAGTGCTAAAAAAAGCCTCAGTGAAAAAAAATCTCTACGTGCTTTCCCGAAGAGACAGCACATGGATGATCATGTTACTCTGAAATCAGTGACAAAATTTCTTTTCTTATCAAAGGTTAAAATTTGAATTCTATTTGTCCATACACCATTTAACTAGTTAAAATGAAAATAAGCCTCTTTAAGTGACAAACTTCCAGTCCTGTCGAACATACAGGCTGTCACAGCACTTTTGATGGGGCTATTAATGTCTTAACAAAAAATTAAGATAATTGGCCAAATGCTGAGGCTGTAATATCAGTTGTGTAAATTACATTTTGGCAAGACACAAAAAGTGGTGAAGCAAACTGGTAAGAGGGATGTCATACTGTCTTTTATGCTCCTGCTGGATGCTTTCCTTGTCATATAAAAATCTCTCATTTCCGGCACAGAAGTTACACCTATTCTCTGCACTCATCCTTTACTGTCTGAGTACAAACAGGATCTCAAACGCTACAAATGATGCCATACATGATATCACTTTATGGATAGCACAAAGGACCCCATGCAACTCCTGCCTATGATGACTTTCCCACCCCTTCTTGCTGTCCATGCTTGCAGGAACCCTGCTAAAGAAACAGCTTTGGAAAAACCATCTCTGAACTCAGTGACCCAGAGTAACTGATCATAAGCTGCTATTAGCACCTTAAAAACAGAGAGCAAAGGGCAGGTTACCACATCTGTCATTACCAACCCCTTCTCATGCCTCTCACTGTAGCAACTGGAAACTTCATGCTGATTTTAAAAATGAAATAAAAAGCAACAGTAATTAAATGCATTTCCAAGTCAATCTCACTTCAAGGAAGTCTCAACTGCTTTGCTCTCTATTTCGCATTAGAGTTAAACTGTCATATCTTCAATGAATTTACTACCTCAAACTTATTTGTTTCCTAATGTTATCTGAAGATAAATATACTTTCAGTATGTTGGAATCAAAAGGAAAAACATCTGCAGACGCCAACATGCTCTTTACATGCTGCTGTACACCATGGCTTGCTCCTACATGCATATATTACACCTCCAGCTCGCTACAGGGCCCTTAGAGAAGAGCAATACCAGTTAGTCACTACTCACTGTCATTCCAGTTGAAGAATTTGGAGCAGTACTCAGAGAGCTGGAGACCAAACACCCATAACAGTCTCACATGCAGTGCTACTGCAGCGCAAGGCAGCCTTACTCATAAATGCTGGAACTCCTCAGCTCTTTCCCTAACGAGCAATCAGGCAGAATCCCAGCCATCCTCCCTCGCCTGTGCACACACACGGAGCAGGCTGAGGTCCCCCGGCACTGAACTCGTGTGCACTCGCTCTCCCAGCTCTAGAGAGAGGCTGCAGGGAGTGATGCTGCACAGCTCACGGTACATGACACACAGCACTGACTTTCACAGACAAAACGAGGAGTAATCCGAGGGCTAAAAAGGAAAGAGTTCTTTTCCATAAAGACAAACACAATGCTAGTATGCACACAAAACATTAACAGCAATCACAAATCATACTAAAGGCTTTTTCTCCTTGATTTTGATTAACGTAACTGACTCATGAACAGCTCTTTCATGCTTCCCGCAGAGCTTTGACCCCATGTAGATGGCATCTGCATAAAATGTCAGGGGAGCATAAACCGAGATCTACAGAAAGGCTTTTATAAGGACATCCATACACAGCAAGAATTCCATCTAACCCATGAAAGAGAGCAGCAAAAAACAGTTCCCACCATTACCCAGAAGAGACTGGTTAGCAGCAACCAGTACCTCTGTAGAACATATAAATTTAAAGCAAATCAGAGATGAGATTTAAGCTCTGCTGTTGCTTTCGCGGTAAAGCTGCAATGTACGAGAGAGTCTTTGTAAACACACTTGCATTTTTTGCCAAGACTCTTCTAAGGGGCAGAGAAATTAAGATATTAAATATGTATCAAAGAGACCAAATGCACATTTTCTCCTCCTTGGCCATTTTAATAGACAGTTTTATTTCACTGGGGAGTAATCAATTCTTTAAAAATGAAGGAAAGAGAAACAGATATTTCATTAGAGAAGTTAAAACCCAAGATACTTTGCTGCATAAAGCATTCTTTAAAAAAAAAAAAAATACTTAGAGCCAGTTAAAAGTACTATCAATCTGCAATCCTACAGTTCCCTGGAAAACCTTTTCAGTGGTAAGACTTCCAAGAAAAAGCTGCAGATTTCTAATGACAATGAGAAGGACAAGAAGAGAGCAGTTATTAAAAAGTCCTGCACTGTTTCTTTTGTTCCTTTGCAAATAATACTTTGTCCAGTGCATGCTTTTTTAAGTGATAGACGTGATACTATGGGCACTGAACTCCTATGCATGGTCTGCTCCCAGAGAACCATCACAGGCAGAGCAGAAAGCTGAGGAGCAGGTTCCACTCTCACAGCCACCCACCTCTCCAGCCATTAAATAGGGAACAGTGCTCGTGTGTCCTAATAAGTATAAAATGAAGATCAACTAGAAAGAAAAGGCACCAATACAATTTGTGTCTTTTTAGATTAAAATCTCTCTTCATCAGGACAAGTTTTGAGTCCCATCTAGATGTTATTTAATTTAATCTAATTTGAACAATTTCCAAACATCAGGTTGATTAATTTCAACAGCACGGTGTTATGGAAAGATTTACTGTACAAGGGTTGTCTAGCAGGGAATTCATAAAGAAACCAGTTCTTTGCCCTGAGTAACATGAGGTTTTAAGACTTCCCAGATTTCTAGTGGGAATACTTCACAGCACAAGCATGTTTTCTTCTGGGAGTGAAACCCACCAAAATTATTAAAAACTGAGATCAAATGGTGGTGTCAAACCCAAAGGAAATCATTCTACAGTGAAGAGATTTTTATCAAGCAAAAAGAGTGGAAAATAAAGTTTTTGTTGTTGCTATTATGCTTTGGGTTTTTAGGTTTCGTTGGTTTTTTGTTTTTTTGTTTTGTTTTGTTTTGTTTTTTTTAAACAGAACACAGACACATGTGCAGGGTAATCTTCCTCAAAGACAAAGCAAATTTTTACGGTTTGGAGTTCAGAAACAAGGACATCTACTTGAAAATTCATAAACTACTGAAAATTCTTCATTACTTTATGTAGAAAACATTTTCCCTAGCAGAGATGGTAATGTGAGCCACTCTCTAAACTGGCCTTTCCAGAAAAAAAAAAAAAAAAGAAAAAAATTAAAATAAATCTAGGCTATAGCAAGAGCAGAATCCACAAATGTTTATTTCTACGCACACCTAAAAACCAGTGAAGTCCAAGCAACTTTGGTTGGACTTCTAAGATTGAGAGCTTTACCCTACAACAGAAACTAAGAAGCCAAATTAGCAGAGCATGGATTGTCTTAAGGAAATTATCTAGATAAAGATTCCATGTATTTAACAATAAAGCATGCTTCTTGACTGGCAGTAACCACAGGAAGCAATCAAACTACAAACATTTCCTAAACCTAATCTGCTTCTGTTTTTTCTTTAGAGAGAGACCTGTATCCAGCAAAGGCAGTGAAGGGAGAGCAGTCCATTTATTTATTTCTCTCTGCACTGCAGTAGAGCTGACCTTACATATACCGATTTGGTATTTAACTGTCTTTCCCTTTCTTCTAAATAAATTTGAGAAATGAACCTAAACTGAGAAAAATGCTTTAAAAGGCAGAAATCGGCACAAGGGAGGTCTTCCAGTTCTCCTTTTCACATCCTGCAGCTCTAATTGAAAAGGCAGAAGCCAATTAAGTTTGACAGCTTTCAGTTACGCAGAAATACCTGAATTTCTACAGCAAAGATGCTATCCTGCATCCTAAAGTGTAACACAAATCCATAATTTCCTTCCTGAAAAACTTAATCTCACCACTAAGCTAATAATAATAAAAAAAAGAAAATAAAAAGGGAAGCTCTAAAGCCTCAGCGTGCCACTTCTTCAAAACAGTGTAACTGCAAATCCTGAAGTAATCAGAAATTAAAACCTAGTTCACACGCTAATAATCAGAGGTTTCTATTAAAGACTCAACTAGCAGAACAAACATAAAATCAGAGAATCATTTTGAGATCACACGTAAAAATAGAAGATAAATTCATAACTAGAAAAATCAATTGCACTCCAAAATGTGGGGTATTTTGTCCAGTTGGCTGGGGCTTTTTCAAGAGGAAAGACATCAAACAGCATTCGAATAAAAAGGCGGCTGTTCTGATCTCAGCACCACTTTTGTTTAAATCACAGTGTAGCTGTAGCTGGTGGCGATGTGAGATCTTCTCCAGAAAATCCTGCAGAGTCCAGCCGAGGGCTGCAGACTCAGGAGACACAATGACAAGCTCACCAAGCGCAATCACGCCGTTCCCACAGAGCCACGCACACACGACTATTCACACTCAAGAAGGATCTGGCCTGACGCAGATCCCAGGTTCAGCCCATGCCGGTGCAATTCCGTGATAAGATGGAAGAAACAGAGCTCCCTCGTTTCAGCGAGCATTAGGCATGGGTCACTTTCAAGTTACACTATAAATTATGAATACAATTAAATCGGACAGAATATAAGTTGTTGGCACTGAACAATAAATGCTTGGTTTGGGTAAATGGACTGTGTTTCAGTCTTTTACTTATCAAGCGCCAGCTTTTAACAGTCTCATTATGAGGCTGAGAATTCTTTCACTGCAAATCTTTTTTAATGGGGACTGAAGGAATGACTTTGCAGTTGTTTGTCACTAACCACTCGGAACCACGTGAAGAAAGCTGTGTGCACACACTGACAGGCGGCCAGCGGGAAATCGCTGTGTCAAATACGGGAGACTGCATCAAGATCCTTGCAACTGTACGGTCCTATCAAGCACCTCATTACAGCAAAAGGTTTTGTTTAAAAACAAGGACCCTACTTTCTGCTAATCCTCTGCTCTCCAGTGTGCTCTAGACAAAATGCACGATATCTGATTTTGCATATAAGCAGTAATGTGATGATGTTAAACTCCTACTCTTCATGGGTTTATAAGCCCACTGCAAATAATTTGTTCCAGGATGCAATTTGGTAAAGAAGAGCTCAGTCCACAGATGATTTTAATACAGTGTTTGCCAAAGAAACAAAATCATGTTAAATAACATTACATTGTAGAATTTTTCTTCTTAGGAGGGCCAGAGGAAGTAAAACTAAGGACAATATCTTTCTACTCCTCCTCAGCTATTTTTTCTGGCTTTACATATTCAATAAATCTGTAGGCAGGAAATGCATTTCTACATTTTATATTTTAGCCAATGGTGAATGCAAACCACAAGATATTATTTACATCTTTCTTCAGCTTCCAGTCCTTTCTGTGGCTTCAGTCTCCAAGCCATCACAGCTATCCCAGATCTCAGGAAGTCTTATAAATAAGTCACTACCGTCTCTGCAGATGTCCTCTGTTTCTAACAGCTTAACTACCCAAAGAATCCTTCTCCTAGCTGAAATAACAGCCTTACTGTTTAACACAAAATATTTCAGGCCACTATCCCACCACAGAAACATATTACGAAACTCATAACTTGATTTGATAATACTTGAATTTCTAAAAAAAATTGTATAAAAGAAAAGCCATATTTAGAGCATGTGCCGTGACAAACAAGAAATGAGAAAGAGAACACCAAGCATTTGCCTCTGGCACAGCCTCTCCTGCAGCGTGTCTGGGACACAAGCGTTACTCACAGGAGAAGAGGCCTTTTCTTAGTCTAAGTGGATCAGCTGTTAACAAACCCCCTTTGCTAAATCAGTCGCACTAACACAAACCAAAGTTTGAATCTCTTGCACCAGTTGGGTTCACAGGGTAGGAACAGGAGCAGCCCCACTGGGGTTCCGTGCCACCCCCATTAGCCCAAGGACAGCCATGCACAGGGCAGCCAGGAGGCAGGAGCAATTAAACAGGAGAATAAAGCACTTCCACCTCTCCAATTAAATGAGCAAAACTGAGAGCAATGATAGCCCAGAGCTCAAAATACTGCTTTGAGGGAGCTTGAGTGAGAAGGCAGCACAAACAGCTGTCTGGGTTGCTCTAGCAGAAAGCTAAGCCCACTCGTGCCAGCAGCACTCCCCAACACACAGGAATCCTGTGAGGTACCAGCACCATGCACTCCACCAGAATCACACACAGGCCTTCCAATCCACGGAACAGAATCACATAATCAGTTAGGCTGGAAAAAACACTTAAAATAATTGAGTCCAACTATTCCCATTGAAAGGCAAAGGTGAAGACACTATAGCTACATTTTTCCTAAATAAAACAGCTCAGTTGTTTCAACTTGCTTCCCAGTAATAAAAGAAGAAAAAATATCCCACAGCCATACTTTATAATATGAACTAAATGGAAAATATACTCATTTCCCTCAAAATCAGGGGAAGAAACACTTCTAAAATCAGCTGACTTTTTGTTTAAAAAATCATCTTAAGCCATTAACTTCCTGTAAGTTTTAGGGTTTGGTTTCTTTAACTAAAAAACAAGTATAGGGTTCGTGCAGGGTTATTAGTTTGGGGGACTAGTTTATGTTTCTTCACTCTCAAAAACGTAACAAAACTCGCCTAAGGGGCTAAGACTCTCTATGCCAAGTTCCACCCAAAATTATTTTTAATGACCAACATTTTTAAACCCTGAAAACTGGAACCGCTAATAAGCCCTTAAATTCGGCGGTGCTAGCAGATGCCACCATATTATGTAATTTTTGAAGCAAAAAAACCATCTTCTAGCAAAAGCATTTTAATGAAGGTTCTATTAACTAGTCTCCTGGTATTGGGATAAGTCCCCTGGAATGTAACAGAAAAACTTGCATAGTTGGTTTGAGGTTTTATTTCTGGAGAAGTGCTGCAGACCACACTCAGGCCTATTTTGGGGTCTCCACTGGGACCCACCAGCAAGTACTTTTCTCCTTCCTGTCCATCCCTCTGTGAACCACTCCCTGGTAATTAACTGTATCACCCCTTCTTCATGTTACAATATAAATGTGTGCCAAGAGAGCCTAAAGT
The DNA here is from genome assembly GCA_013396875.1 of Vireo altiloquus. Lineage (NCBI taxonomy): Eukaryota > Metazoa > Chordata > Aves > Passeriformes > Vireonidae > Vireo > Vireo altiloquus. The sequence goes on from VZRF01005754.1 coordinate 1,425,461, forward strand.
AACTACTGCACCTTCACCTCTGCCTTCAAACCCACTTGCAGGCTCCAGCCATGAGACAAGCCGAATTATCTGCAACCACTGCAAGCACTGCCCCCTTCCCTCATGCCTTATAGACACTGGCAGCACTAGAAAATCTCTCAGTGACAATGTCAACAGATGTGGCAGAACTGGCTATGTGCAAAAGTTACAAGCACACACACAAGAAGACAAGCCACATCAAACTCTCTCTCCAAATAAACGTTGTCAAATTCAATAGTTACTGATGAAGCTCTGCACCCTGCTTCACGTTCAGCAAGGGTGAGGCTACTGCTACAGCAGTATCATTACTAGATGGTATTTTTCTGGTAGGAGACCACAAAAATCTTCATCAGATCTTCAGCAGGAAAATAAGAGGAGGAGAGAATCAAAAACGAGAAGACGTAGAAGCCATTCTGTTCTCCAGAATGCAGCCAATTTCTCTCTCTGCCTCCCTCTTCTCAAGACAATACAGACTCTTCAGACAATCTGCACCTACGGCCCATTATGGGTCAGCAACTGGCCTCTGGGACTTGGCCTTTGCTAACAACTCCTATCTTTCACACCCTTGTGGAGAGAGGACAACTTCTGAGTGGTCTTCTCTTGTATTCTCTTTTTCAAGAACAGAGGAGTTGTGGGGGAAGTACTCTACAAACACATGATCACACATTTAACAGCTATCAGTTTGAACATTACTATTTTGGGAATATTTACATTTATCTGCCAGTAGATCACATTAATCTAATCATGAGGTCGAGGAACAAAAGTTAATAGATACACTCTCTTTCTCAGGTATGCACAGTACACTTCATCCAGTTAGTAACATTTTGGGGCAAGGGTGGAAAAGAGCTACCTACAGGCTGAACTACTGTGAGTGGATTCACTTGTGAAGAGTCAACAATGCTTTTGGGGCTCAACAAGCTGAATTGCCATATTATTATGTACACAGTGCTACACCAAAGAATTAGATACTTCTGCTAGTGCAAATGCATGTGCTCACCGAGAGGTGTTAGCCAAAGAAAGCAGATTACATCTGTGCTCCAAAGGACAAACTGGCTCCCAGTTCACTTTTGGAAGCCATTCCAAATGTTGATTTACAAAGCTGTATGATACAGGACTAGAGCCAAGGCTACTGTAGCAAGGCTCTCGATTTCCGTGCATGGTACAGCCGAAAGGACACTTCTGCTAACAGCTCTAGGAGCCATAGAAAATGGAGAGCCAAGATCCCTCAGCCTCAATTTCGTTGTTCAACTTCGGGACCAGCAGCTTGGTCCCTTTGCAAGAGGCACACAGATGCATGGCTCCCCTGCACAGGGCCTTTCTGCCTTTTGGGTTTTAATCTGAACCCTGAGATGGTGAGGTAGCTAAAGGGCCATAGAAGAGTCAGTCCCAGGTAGCAGTGGCTTAAGAGACCAAGTATTCTTATTTCCATTCATGTCCACGGGTTTGAAGAGGGGAAAAAAACCCCAAAACACTACCCCGCATAAAGTAGCACAGCTTTTCATTTTGAAAGAGAAAGAAGTAATTTTTACTACTTTCTACCTGTCCATGGAATTCTTAAAGCTCATCTAGCTGGCAGGTCAATATGACACAGTGATCATATGTAATGTAATCAGAAAGGCTCAACAGAGTCATTATTATGCCAGACCCAGACACTCAGATAATGCCTAACTTGAGCATTACAATCAAGTAGTACACCTACTTACTGCATACTTGCTCACAGGAGCCCATATGAAGTCTACTATCTAGACTTCTAGCTTGACAAACAAACTACTTTAAAAAAAAAGAAAATTTTAAAAAAAAAACCTCTCACTTCTGTTACTCTGCATTTTCTCTAAGTCTAAAAATTGGTAGCGTGTATGACAGGTCCACCTCATTTTTCTTAATGATGTTTTTATTATTCTTTCGCTCAATTAAAACAGAAATGGATATTGCATCTTCTGACTGTATAATTGTTATTGTAATCTGTTTTCGATCACTGCTTGGGAAATGGGTCCAAAACAACATAAACTATCCACAGCCTCAGAATACAAGTCATTTTCTTTTACTACGATACTTAAAGAGACATCTATCATGTTGCTCCACTAACATGTTTGTATTATGGCAAAGAAGTTATTTGTAAGTTGGGAAAAGACATTATGAAAATCACCTTTTACTCCAAAGTATTGTATAACTCATAATTTATAACTACATTTCTTAATAACCATTCAAAATAATAAGGCTGGAAATTGTGCACATCTAATTTTAATATATAAATAATGGAAATGAATATAAACCAAAATATGCTCAAAATATGAATTTATATTACTCTCAAAAAAATAGGCTAGTTATAGTTTTGAAAATAACATGCTTCATTTCCAATATATGCCTGTCAGTTAAATTTATGGCAAAACATTCTCCGTGAGTTTAGATTACCAAGATGGTAAATACCTCCTTGTGAGTTTCCTCACTTATCTGAAGCTTCCGTCCAAATGCTGACAAAGTCAGCAACTTCTCAAGAGTGAAGTGTTGGTGATACACAAGTAAAGACAGACTAATCCAGCCCCTTCTCAACATTACAAATAGAATGGAACAGCTGAGAAAGAGAGAGACAAAGTAACCTTGTGGCTGTATGCAGCCATACAAATCATGCTTTTGATAGAAGAAACTCCCCTCCCCACATTTCATGCCAGGTTTAGTACCTTTGAAAAGATTTGTTGTCAATAGTGTGTCTTTTCATCTCAGTGTGTGTCTTTGGGGAAGAAATGAGGGAGAATATTAAAGTGGGAGACATTTCTACTGCATTCTAAAAATGCAGTGGGCATATGGTTATCTCAAGAGATGCTGCGGCTTCATATCAAATAGTGTCTAACAGGTATCAGGATTTTTCTGAGCTTCTTTACCTTGCTGACATTGCTATTAGCGAGGTACAGTTGTGCTTAAATTGTTTAATATTGCATGTCCCTCTGATACAAGGACATCAGTTAGAGCACAATGACTAAACATTTTTAGCCAGATAATTAGCCAGATAATTTTCTATTTAGGAAACAAGTCATATGCTTAGACTCTTGTCTAGAGCTACCTGTCCTTTTTCTTCAAGTTCTTTCTGTTCCCTTCATAGAGCTTCTACAAATAATGACAATTCTCTCTTCCCAAACATTGCTGCTTGAAGCACCAATAATCATTCAGCATTCGACAGGAAATTGAAAATACATCTTGTGTTCAGACACAGTATTCCTGCCCTAGCATCCAGCTTACCATAACATCGATGCAGGGCTCACACTTCATTTTTAAAACAATCTGTAAATTATTTGTGTAGTTTTATTCTAAGTAGATGTGCCTCCTGGAAGGAGGTTTTACCTAAGTCCTCAGATACTAGCAACATCAACATTCATACCGTTAAAAATCAAAGTAAGAATTACACCTAAAAAACCAAAGCAAAACACAACACGAACCAACCAAAAAAAAAACCAAACAAAACCTTTCAAACATCTCTTATAAGCCTTTTTAAACATCAGCAGCCCTAAATTGCTAATAGACAAATGCCAAAATCTTCTATACTCGTAAATCTTCAGGGGATACCCACAGAGCTAGTAAATACATTTTAAAAGAAAAGGACTGAACAACTAAAAATACTATTTCATGCTTTTTTTTAAAGTTCCCTGAAATAGAAGAAATAACATAGGAAATATAAAATATTTTTTCCCTTACCAATATTTGGATCAATGCAAATGAAGACAGGGACAAAATATACTCAACAGCTGCAGAACGTGCTTTCATACAAAGCACAGGAACTCTGGATAAAAAAAAAATCCCCAACTATAGAGCAGCGACAATATGGACAACGCGCCTTGCTGGCTGAGAACGGAGCACACATTAAAGCAGTCAACGCTTGGGAACCACCATGAGAACCTCAACTAGATGGGCTAACAACTGCCCCCAAATTAAATGGCAAAGAGTATTTTCTGTCTTTCATACCACTAATCAATGTAAACTCATTTGTCTGTAGCCCTGCAGCAGAGACGCTGCTGATGAGCATTCTGCAACAAGTACAAAGCTTGTTGGAGGGCAATTTTTTTTAGTATCGCTAGAGGCTAGAAAACATTTCTCGAAAGCCATCAAATACTCAGCTGCCTTTTGTCTGCTATGACTATTTCTTACATCTGCATTAGTGACACATGCCACCGTGGGGACTGATGCAGCTGACCCGGACATTTCATACAGTAGGAACCAATTACCACGAGGCGATTTGTTCCGAGCTAGCAAGGGCTCTGCTCCTCGCTCAAACAGCGGGCTGGTTTCAGAGGCACTGAGAGCCTCAAAAGGAGAGCAACGCTCGGTCGGTACTTGAAGACTATGAATCAGGCACAGGTTATCTCGAACAAACCCCCACTGTATCAATTCAAAGGGACTTGGTAATACTTTATACCTTGAAAAACTGGGCCTTTAATCCTAAAGACACAGCAGTAGTTACTAATTTAACTAAATTACGAGGGGCAGTAATTAAAGGCCTAACTTAGCTATGCCTTGCAATTTGGGATTCAAAAGAAAATCTTCCCAAGTTTTACAGATTTTTCAGTTATTTTGAAAAGTTTAAAAATAAGATTTAAAAGCAGGTTGTGGACTGCTCAATCACAAAAGCAGGAATTTTCCTAAACAGGTCACACAGATGTTTGGTGAATATAAATACATGACTGCAATAAAACTCTTCATTTTACAGCACCATAGTTGCCATATCGTATTACCATGTTCTGTGTCAACGTGAGTGACAAAAATCTTACTGGTTCAAGTATTTTACTTATGCTCCAGACCACCGTTGTGGTCCTTCTCCTCCCCATTCCACAAAGACAGCTTTAAAGAAAACATCAATAACAGAAATTAACTGCAAAAATAAATATTCAGGCTACCATCTCCACGAAGAGTACTAAACTTAAATACTTTTAAAAGAATTTTACAGTAAGTGATACCATCTGAAAGTCTGTGCTACAAGCTAGAAAATTTAAATATGACATAGCTGTCTGTTGAAATGACGACTTGGTTACAGTTACATTATGCCAGGTTTTTCTCTATTTTTAAATCAAGAGAAAATTTTCAGTACAGCAAAAGTATTTAAACAGAATATAAGGATTCCACAAAATTAAGCATTTGGGAAAGGAAACTTCAAGCTTCACCTCTAAGTGTTTATTCATAACAAAAAAAGTTTAATACTGTTGGCCTTCTTTCGATGTCTGAATTCTTCATCTAAATTCAGATATGTCACTACCTATGTCATATTAAGATATGTCACTATTTAATTTCTTGAAAATATGTTACCTCATTGGCATCTTTGTAGTTTTTAATATGATTTTGCCATCTTCTTTAGGCATAAAAACAGTTCTGGGGAGTCACTGAAAACTCCTGTTAAGACAAGTTTATCAAAGAATTGCCCTATAAATAACTGACTGTAAATATATTATGTTTTATCCCAGTGAAACTAAGCAAAGGCAGGACCCAACTTATAAAGGGAGGAGGAAAAAGAATTAATATGAACTATTTCAATTATGTTGGTTGCTCTTTTTCTTTGGTTTATGACGAGAATAACAGCATGCAGTTAACTAACATGGCCATGGGTGTGGGGAGGAAGCAGGGAGATGACTTGAAACACTTAGGAACTGTTGCGGAGGAAAAAAAAAAATCTTACTACCGCTAATCTTAAATCTTGAATTCAAAATTGTTGGTGGCTTTCTGCAGATGCAACTTAAGGGTTCCAAAATTACTCTAAACATCAAATTATGTCTAGGTCATTGAATGGGTGGATACCCTATATTCCGTTTAATGTGTATGTTCAATTGCACACATACTTCAACCAACTGTGTCTTTATTTTAATAACAGACCAAGTACTGAAAACACATAAAGAAAGACTATTTTTCTACCTCAGCAAAAATACAGCTGATACACTGCATGACCCTTCAGGAGTGACTGCTCTGTTCGTTCTATTTATATGACAAAGCCTGATTGGAAAAGGGAGAGAGGGGTGAAAATCGGCAAAAAGACTCATTTTTAACAATCAGTCCCGAAAAATAAATCACTGTCTTGCTTTTCTTACTGTTCCTTTTAAATTAGAGGTTTCTTCCTCATTATGTATCAGAAACATGTAAAATCTGAGATTTTACATTTCTTCCAAATCCCCACTGAATTATATCAAAGTACAAAGCAACATTTTCCAACTATTCTGCCACGGATAAAATATAAACATAAATACAAAAGCACATCTCTCCTGGTTCCTGAACTAACAAGGATTTGCAGCTTTCACGCTTCTGTATTTCAATTCGCTTAATTCTTTCAAACAGCTACATATTCCTTTCAAGTGGCAGGAAGATATTCTTCATCTAGGATCTGGGCAGGAATCTAAAACTTAACCTTTCACTTCGCTCAGTTCCTAAGGACAAGTGAAACATGCTTCCTTACTGTGTTCAGGATGCCATGTTAACTAATCATTTAGAACAGAGGAGCAAATTTGATCATGCTGTATTCTTCCATCTGCACAGAAGTGAATTTTCGCTCCAGTCAAGTACCTTAAATCCTTGTAAAGGTAAAAAAGGTAGTACAAACCCTGCAATATTTTTGCAGAAATATTTAGAATGGACTTTGACAAACAGCTCTTTAACCATCAGCCTGTGTTTCTGCCATCCCAGAGATATATTAAAGCTGATTTCTAACTACACCTAAGCAGACACAGCCACAATACACTGATCTTTAAGGGGCTTACAGCAATCAGCAGCAGCGCTCCAAAGAGTCACTGCATCCACATTCCTGGTACAACTGACTTTGTACAAGCTCCACAACTACAGCTACTGATTAACATCCTGATCATACACTTTAGTTTGAATTGCCTGAAAGCTTTTCCCTCCATTAATATTTTGTTAATTGAATCACAATTTTTAACAGTTAAATGAAAATGAACACATTATCAGACTGTGTCAAACTCATCTAAACGAAAAATGTTTTGACCTTTTTTCCTGCTCCAAATTTGAACATGTTCCCTTAGCTGGAATTTGGTTCTATGTTTGTTTTTCGGCAAAACCAAACTTCAGAACAGCTCATTCTGCACACTAGCATTTTAAGTTGCTTGCAGAGGCTTTTGACGCTTATTTTCTATGCTCTTCAAATCAACACACACTTATATATCTGCACATCCACTCTTACACAAACAGGTTCACGAACTGCAATCAACAATTCTGTGAATATAAGTTTCCTAGTCATTAATCATCCCTCTTTTTTTTAATCCTTATGGAGTGAATTACTAACTGAGAGGAGACGCCAATTCTAGTAAGTGAATGTTACCCAACAGGGATATAAAGCTGTCAACACCATAGTGCTCTTGCTTGCTCTTAACTCTCTCCCAGGCTTCATATGTTTTTTAAAGCAATATTAGCCTTTTTCTCCAAGGAACCTTACTCTCCTTAAAATCTGAGTACTTGTGTTTTATTATATACGGGTTTTAAAACAGACTGGTTAGATAACTATTGAAACATTTTAGAAAGCACTGGGTTAGTCAGGCAAACCCAAACTGGACTCTAATACATTGGACTGAAGCTAACAACATTGTAAACAGAACCAAAACTTTTAAATCCCCTATTAAACACAACCTTTAAGACCTCGTTTATCTTTTGAGTAACCTTCACTAGATTATTATAGCTGCTGTAATGGCCCTTTGAATTAAGTACATTCACGTTAGGAATAAAAAACAGGAAAGTCATAAGGCGAAATTTCTCATGAGAACAATTGATTTTCTGTCTGCACTACAAAAGCTTATTTTAAAACAGTTTTTCACTCATGAAACTAGAGAGAAAACTAGAAACACCAATAGCAGTATATTTCTCTATTTCTCAGGGAAGTCACTAGAAAAATAATTGCAGCAAACAGTACAACTGTAAAACTGGTTACCAAAGGTCATCAGGCTCATCATTGCAGCAGGTTGTTGAAAGCTTATTGCTCTGTTCTCAGGAATTAACTTCGGAAAGTTATATTATTACAACAAAAAGTCACTTGACAAATAGGAAGGAATTTCAGCATTTACATATCTGAGGCCCAAAATGAGATGAGAAAAAGAATTGCTAGCATTTGGCTTTGCTTTCAAAACCTTTAGATACACATTATGGAATTAAAAATAAAACAAAACAAAACCTAAAATGGTCTCTAGTTTTCAGTAAAGCATTTTCATTTTTGTCCCAAATTCACATTCAGTAAGTATTAGTACTTTTTAAAGCCCGAGAAATAAGAATAAACTGAAACACTGACAACCGAAGCCTTGGATGTCACTTCATTATGACTTTCAGTAGTTTCCTTTTTGTCAAACTTTAGGCACAATAATAGGAGAGCCCCTAAGAATATTTATTTCAAATAATTTTCATACTAATTGGCCAGTAAATTAAAAGAAAGCCTTTCCACAAATATCTACAACTGCATTTCACAACTCCAGTGGAAAAATTACTAATAGCACAGTAATCACAGCAAAGACACATACTTCCAAAAATACCCAAAACAGGTGTGATCTACATTCAGGAAAAGATCACTTGATCAAAACAAGTTCTTAAAGACCAAACTTGAAAAAGAGCAGAAGAAAAATATCTGGAAATTAGCTATGTTGATTTATTGTGAGAGTATTTCCAGGAGAAAAAAAAAATAAATCAATTTTAAACAGCACCATTATCTTATTAAAAAAAAAAAATCTGCCTTAACTAATTTAGTATTGAGTATTACAGAACCTAGGTAAGTATTCAGACAAGAACAATTTTCTTCTTGCTTTCAGTATCGATAAGGAGTAATGAATAACCTTTATTATGAACAGCCTAAACCCAAAGAGACTGTTTAAAGAACACCAGTTAAGAAAAAAAATATTACTCCTGTATTTCTTATTCCCCCACACTTCTACACTACAGTCTACAACACCTTTATAAATGAGCTGAAGAGTAATGAATGAAAACTTGGGCTCTTAAAAGTTTGCTTTCAGAAATGAAAGTCTTTTTCTTAAGTGGAAGAAATCTTCCATAGCTTAACAGGCCAGATTCAGGCTGAACCACTGATATAACTATAAAAGCTGCTGAATTTCTTTTGCATAACACAGCTGCAACTAGAAAGCAAACGTATATTCCAAAACACTTAAAAGAGCTCTTTAAAGTATATTTCTATAAATGCCCCAAGGAAAAACATTTCAGCTCTAATTCTAACCTTTTTTTTAAAATCAAGCAGCCTTAATGCCCAAGTCTCGAAAAAGGCATCTATAACTACACATACTACTTTTTATATGATTAACTAGTTCCTTTTTACAATTACTCAACAAATCATTTCTTCACCAGTTTCTAAGTGGAATAGCATTACAAGTCCTTCACTGCAAAGCTGTTTCTTCTCTTTCCATACATTGGAAGAACATAGAGAAGAGGATTAAAAACTAGATATATAGTTATCCAAGAAACATAAAAAACTAGTGAGCTCTCTTACCCTTCATTACGTATATAAATGAATCCTACGTTTTTAAAATAAAATCTGCAGCTCCTTGGCAAACTTCAGCAATTAGGAAGCCTATTGAGCCAAAGAGGTCTAAAACAAGCATCTAATGGTAAAATCGCTAAATAAACCTCACGTAATAGTCATGTGACGACCATTTCAATGTATCTCTCGAAATGCCATTTACACAAACTCTTCGTGTATAAACAACTACAATTATGCCTTACCACTCTGCTCATTTTAAAACACAAACACAGAGGGGTTTTTTTTAAGGTAAAGTTATTGGTCTTTCCTGCAGTATTTTGCTCGCACCTGGCTAATTTCAAGATTTTAAACTATATTTTTTCTAACACGAGGCTGCACTCTTTTAAACACAACAGCATCAGAGTTAAGAGAAAAAAAAGAAGGCATTTAGGAGAAGAGACTGGAAAGTTTATCTGCTTAGAACAAAAGAAGGGAAAAAAAGGAACCACACGCTTACCATGCTCTTAACACAAAACTGACCAGCAACTCGATAGTAAAGTAAGAAAGATTAAGTATTCTAGAGAAATGCAGGAAAAGTGCAAAACTAATGGTCAGTATATTTGCTGAAAGAGCTGAACCTTCCACATGCTTTGCCCTGTCCTCTTTTACAACAGCTGCTACAATATGCTACTTACTGAAAGAAAACCAAAATCCCAAAATGCATCCATAAACTCTACCATTTTTCCCACCCCAGCGACCCCATTCTTAAAGCTGTAACGGTGGGTGTAGCACACCTAAGAGGTGTCACCTGCATCCGTGAAGGCAGCCCGACCGCCCGCACCCAGCCCGGAGGCGATGCCCTCTCCTGCAGGCGCTGCCCGGCCGCTGCCGTGCCCTGTGGGACCGCCGGCGGGCAGGGGGATGCCCGCGGGCCGCCCCAGGGCGATTCGCACGAAGAAAGCGCCAAAGGGCAGGACGTGCTCTCACCCCGCTACCCTCCGGCAAGATCAGGCCTGGCCCTTTCAGAGCCGCCCGGCCAGAGCCCGGCCCGGGGTGGCCTCTTTCGGCAGGCGGCCTTCTAACGCCGGAGGGCTGCGCGCCGCACGCCCGGTCCAAGTCTTCCCGCGGATCCCCATCACCGCCGCGGGGCCGAGCAGACAAATGCTTGCCCGGGAAAGCGGGCAGCGGCCCTCCGGCTGCCACGCGGACCTGCCCGCCCCTCCGCGCACGGTGCCGACCCGCCCGCCACACGCTACCCCGGGCCCGCCGCCCTGCGCGCCCCGGCCGGCGGAGCCGCCGTGAGCGCGGCCGCACGGTTACCTCCCACGGGCTTGGTGACGGCGCCGTTGGGCCTCCCGCGGGTGCCCATGGGGCTGCCGTTCTGCTCCAGCCTGGCCACCTTCCCGGGCGGGGGGCCTTTGACATCGGGGCTGCCGCTGCCTCTGTCGGGGCTGTCCCGCAGGCAGGGGCTCTCGCTCCTCCGCTCCATGCTCGGAGACGCGGCTCCCGCTGGCAGGTCGCAGTAGAAGGAGCACGGACCTAGGGCGAGAGAAAAAAGGGGGGCTTCAGTGACCGCCGGCCAGTACCGGGCCCCGCTCACCCGGCCGGGCCCCCGCTGCGCGCCTCCAGGGCGGTTCAGCTCCGTGAAGCCGGGCGAGTACCGGCCGAGTGCGATGCCGCCCCGCTCCCGCCGCCGGAGCCGGCCCCGCTGGAAGCGAGCGGTTCGCCTCACCCGCCCGGCGCCAACCTGCCGCGGGCGGGGGCAGGCAGTGCTGCGCCCCGGTTCCCATCGCGCTCGGTAGGCAAGCAGCCCGCCCGCCCGCCGCAGCCAGGTGCTGCGCCCCGGGTCCGGCCACAGTCCCGGCCCGCCCCCGGGGGCCACGGGGAAAGGCTGCCAGTCCAGACGGCCCCGCTGGCACGGCCCCCCCGCGCCGGCCAGCTGTGCAGCCACTGAGTAGCCGGCTGCTGGCGAGGAAGCCTCTAGCGAGCGGCTCCCGCGAGCTGCCGCTGTACTTACTGCTTATAGCCTGTCTGTAAGTTGGCTGAGTTGGGCTCTGTCCATGGATCAGAAGTAGAGAATCCAGGGTGGAAAGTTTTCCTGTTTCCTTCTCTCACGCCGCGTTCTTCGCTTCTACTCCTTCCCCCCACCCCCAGCCCCCTCCTCGCCCTCCTCCGGGGGTGCTGGGGCGGCGGGGCCGGGGCGGCTGCCCGCGGGGCGTCAAGGGCAGAGCCCCGTCCCGGAGGGTCCCGGGTGGCGAGCGGAGTGGAGCGGGGAGGTCGGGACGAGGGGGCGGGGAGGCGCGGGGCGTTCGGCTGCGGCGCGGAGGAGAAGGGAGAGGGAGCCGACTTCTCACACCTTCAGCGGAGAAAATCAATACCGGGGGAGACAGGGGGAGGAGA